>PITA01011624.1:0-65773 GCA_004023965.1 Spilogale gracilis | reverse complement strand
AAGGAAGGAAGAAAGAAAATGCCCAACTGTTTCTAGAGACCATGGATAGAAGGCAATGTCCTCAGCATTATTAGAGGAAGACCAGTAAAAGGTTTCACAATATACATCTGATCCTACCCCCAAATCAAAAGTCTTATGAAGCTATTCTACAAAGAAGTCCAGAAGAAGATTTGAGCAAAATATGAGGAATAAGTGGGGAAACATACCAAAATGTAGAAATTACATAGGATCTACTGTTTAGAAACATTGTAATTACTCTATAAATACTTCTTATAATAAATTCTTCTTATACTGTCAGAAATTAGCTTTATTTAGACTCAGAGGACCTTTGTGTTAGCCCTGCTCTGACAAGAAAAGATCGATCTTATAAACCCAGGATCCTTGACCAATCATCCATTGTCCCTATAGATCTCCAAAGTGTATCTTCTGCATACAGGAGATTTTGGGGTAGATGACACTTCACTATTCACTGACAGTTAGGCCCCAGATCCCTACATGTTCTCCTATCCAGTGAATCAGGCTAACCACGTATGAGCCCACTCATTATAAAGTGAATAAGAAAAAAGCACTTGCTTTCTAAATTGATTTATCCTAATATATCAATATTTTATCCCCTAGCCGAGGTGAAACTAGACTCATCAGTGTAATAAATCAGTTTCATTCATTACACCTTTAAACTGGCTTTATAAATATCAGACACTACATCACAGCACTAAAAATGAATCACCGCTATGAACAAGAACTGAGCCAATTAAACACAGCACCACAGGTTGCTTTCTAAAGAGCAAATCCCAACTAAGAAGAGGATCCTAGCACTGGAGCCATAATGAGATAACTCACACTGAGGACAGAGCCTCATTAAATGTCCTGGAATTCCACTATTTATAATGGTAGTGATAAAAATTCCCTTCTAATATGATCTATTTTAACCAAATTTTACTCCCAAAGAGTTTGTACATTACTAAAATTTTATTTGGATATTTAAGACTGATTGATTGATTATTTTAGAAACAGAGATTGCATGAGGTGAGGGGCAGAAGGAGATGGAGAGAGAGTCTGAAGCAGACTCTGCACAGATCAAGGAGCATGACGTGGGGCTCTATCTCCCTGCCCTGAGATCAGGACCCAAGCCAAAACCAAGAGTCAGATACTTAACTGACTGAGACACCCAGGCACCCCTTATTTGGATATTTAAATACTACTTGTGGGTGCCTGAATGGTGCAGTCACTTAAGCTTCCTCCTTTTGGTTTTGTCTCATCATGATCTCAGGGTCATGGGATTGAGCCCGATGTTGGGCTCTCTGCTCAGCATGGAAGTCTGCTAAAGTTTTTCTCTCCCTCTCTCTCTGCCTACACCCTCCCCATTTGCTCTCGCTTTCAAGTATATCTTTTAAAAAAAAAAAAAAAGCTACTACTTGAAGATAAATAATGTGCTCTCTCTCTCTCTCTCTCACACACACACACACACACACACGCACACACACACACGCACACAGACACTGCAAAGTGTCCAGGGATGGTGATAGAGCATGTGAGAGTTAATTTTCAAGTCAAGATTGTTCTATCAAAACTTACAACAAGGCCAGTTTTTAGACAAGTGACTTCGACACATACTAAAGAAGTTGTGTCCAGGGGCCCCTGGGTGACTCAGTCAGTTAAGCATCTACCTTCAACTCAGGCCATGATCTCAGTATCCTGGAATCTGGGCCCTCATAGGGCTCCAGCCCCATTTCAGACTCCAGCCTTATATTAGGCTCCCTGCTCAGTGGGAGGTTGCGTCTCCCTCTCCCTCTGCCTGCTGCTCCCCCTGTTTGTGCTCTCTGTCAAATTAATAAATAAAAACCTTTAAAAAAAAGTTGTGTCCAAAATTACTGAAAGAATTTTACAATATATGTAAGTCAAATCATTATGCTCTACATTTTAATTTCATGTAAGGCTGTGTATTGGTTATATATCAATAAAACTGGGGGGGAAATAGTGAAAGGAAAAATATGAAAGAGCAGGCAAAAAAAATAGTATGTGATGAGATAAGAAGCTGAATGTGTGGCATGTCCTAGTTTGGGCATTAAAATAAGCACATTAAATGCATTTCATCAACTTTATCTCAAATTCATTCTACCATTCAATCTACATGATACTCAGGCCAAAATGCATAAAGAGTAAGTGAAAAAAAAAGTGTATTTCCATATATAACTCTGGAATTTTCTCTTAGGAATCTGTTTCTAGAAAAGCAAGGTTTTTCTCAGCTGCTTTCAGTGTCATGCTAGTTGGAATAAACTTAGATGATTCCTTTTTTCACTTTCTTTAGAGTTTTGTTAATTAGTGCTGAGCGTTAACAGACCATACAAATAAGCTGACAAATGACCAAAAACATGTTAACAGAGAATTGCTCAAAATTCCCCTGCCACCAGTCAGAAATAATTGGCACCTTCCTTCAAGCTTTCCAAGGAGAATGAGAAATCAAGAAGAAATGCCTTCATTTCAAAGGATTTTTATCAGTTCTGGATCATAAAGCCTGGCAATTTATTTCTCCTTTTTTTATTATAAAGGAAATATAACAACAATATCTCCAAAGGAATACTGATCAAAGTTAAGGAGTTTAAGATCTGTCAAATTACAAACCCCTTGGCATCTGGAGAATCTGAGGGCACAGAGCTGCTGTCTACTGGCCTCAGTCCTTCACAGATGTCACATTACCTAAGGAAACCACACTCTGTGGTATGAAGATGCAGATGCACTCACAATGGTAAAGAAACCAACAGAATAATCTACCATCATTCAGAAGTAAATGGTTAGGTTGTTTATCAATTGGAAATTTAACATTATTTTAAAAGCTATTAGTGACTGTGGACTCCAGGAAAACAAACTGAGGGTTTTAGAGGGGAGGGGGGGATGGGTGACCCCAATGGTAGGTAACAAGGAGGGCACATATTGCATGGAGCACTGGTGTTATATGTAAGCAATGAGTCCTGGAACACAACATCAAAAACTAATGATGTATGGTGACTGACATAACACACACAAAAAAAATTCCTGCATATTCTCTGACCATAATGCCTTGAAACTGGAACTCAACCACAAGAAAAAGTTTGGAAGGAATTCAAACACTTGGAATCTAAAGACTATCCTGTTCAAGGATGTTTGGCTCAACCAGGAAATCAGAGAAGAGCTTAAACATTTCATAGAAACCAATGACAATGAAGATATACCGATCTAAAACTGATGGAATACAACAAAGGCAGTCCTAAAGGGAAAATATATAGCTATCCAGGCCTCACTCAAAAAAATTGAAAAATCCTGAATACACCAACTCTCTTTATACCTTAAAGAACTGGAAGGTCAACAACAAATTAAGCCAACCCCACACACAAGAAGGGAAATAATTAAGATTAGAACAGAGATCAATGAATTAGAAACCAGAGATACAGTAGACACATCAATAAAACCAGAAGCTGCTTCTTGGAGAGAATTAGTAAGATCAATAAACCATGGCTAAACTAATCCAAAAGAAAAGGGAGAGAACTCAAATTAATAAAATAATAAATGAAAGGGAAGAGATCATGACTAATGCCAAGAAAACAGTAACAATCATCAGAAACTATTATCAATAGTTATATGCCAATAAATTAAACAACCTAGAAGATATGGATGCATTCCTGGAAACCTATAAACTTCCAACACTGAAACAGGAAGAAATTGACAACCCAAATAGACCAATATCTAGTAACGAGATTGAAGCAGTGATCAAAAACCTCCCAAAAAACAAGAGCCCAGGACCTGATGAATTCCCTGGGGAATTACACCAAACATTCAAAGAAGAACTAATACCTATTCTCCTGAAGCTGTTTCAGAAACACAGAAACAGAAGAGGGTGCCTGGTTGGCTCAGTGGGTTAAGCCTCTACCCTTGGCTCAGGTCATGATCTAAGGGTCCTGGGATAGAGGCCTGCATTGAGCTGTCTGCTCAGCACGGAGCCTGCTTCTTCTTCTCTCTCTGCCTACTTGTGATCTCTCTCTCTGTCAAATAAATAAATAAAATCTTTTTTTAAAAAAGTTTAAGAAAATAGAAATAGAAGGAAAACTTCCATACCCTTTCTATGAAGCCAGCATTACTTTAATCCCCAAACCAGGCAAAGACCCCATCAAAAAGGAGAATTTCAGACCAATATCCCTGATGAATATGGATGCCAAGATTCTTAACAAGTAGGATCCAACAGTACATTAAAAAGATTATCCTCCATGACCAGGTAGGATTTATCCCTGGGATGCAAGGGTGGTTCAACATTCACAAATCAATCAATGTGATAGAAAAAAATCAATAAGAGAAGAGACAAGAACTACATGGTCCTCCCAATTGATGAAGAAAAAGCATTTGACAAAATACAGCATCTGTTCCTGATTAAAACTCTTCAAAGTATAGGGATAGAGGGAACATTCCTCAACCTCATAAAATCTATCTATGAAAAACCCACAGAGAATATCATTCTCGATGGGGCAAAGCTGACAGACTTCCCATTGAGATCAGGAACAAAACAAGGATGACCACTCTTGCCACTATTCTTCAATGTAGTGTTAGAAGTCCTAGCAACAGCAATCAGATTCAAATTGGTAAAGAAGTCAAACTCTCTCCCTTCGTAGATGACATACTTTATATGGAAAACCCAAAAGTCTCCACCCCCAAACTACTTGAACTCATACAATTCAGTAATGTGGCAGGATATAAAATCAATGCACAGAAATCAGTTGCATTCTTAAACACTAATGATGAAAATATAGAAAGGGAAATTACAGAATTGATTCAATTTACTATAGCACCAAAAACCATAAGATACTTTGGAATAAACCTAACCAAAGAAGTAAAGGATCTGTATTCGAGAAACTACAAAACACTCATGAAAGAAATTGAAGAAGACACAAAAAGATGGAAAAGCATTTTATGCTCATGGATCAGAAGAATAAATATTGATAAAATATCTATACTGCCCAGAGAAACCTATACTTTCAATGCCATCCCAATCAAAATTCCACCAACATTTTTCAAAGTGCTGGAACAAACAATTCTAAAAAATATATGGAACCAGAAGAGATCCCCAAGTTGCTAAGGAAATGCTGAAAAATAAAAACAAAGCTGGGAGCATTATGTTGCCTAATTTCAAGCTTTATTACCAAGCTGTGATCACCAAGATAGCATGGTACTGGCACAAAAACAGACATATATACCAATGGCAGAGTAGAGAGTCCAGATATGGACACTCAACTTTGTGGTAAAATAATCTTTGACAAAGCAGGAAAAAATATCCTGTGGAAAAAAGAGAGTCTCTTCAGTAAATGGTGCTGGGGAAATTGAATAGCTATGTATAAGAGAATGAAATTCAATCACTTTCTTATGCCACACACAACATAAACTCCTAATGGATGAAAGATCTCAGTGTGAGACAGAAATCTATCAAAATCCTAGAGCAGAACATAGGCAGTAACCTCTTGGACAATGGCAACAGCAACTTCTTTCAAGACATGTCTCCAAAAGCAAAAATAAACTTTTGGAACTTCATCAAAATAAAAAGCTTCTGTACAGCAAAGGAAACAGTCAACAAAACAAAGAGGCAACCCACGGAATGTGAGAAGATATTTGCAAATGGCACTACAGACAAAGGGCTGATATCCAAGATCTGTAAAGAACTACTCAAACTCAACAACCAAAAAAAAAGAAGATGATCACATCAAAACAATGGGCAGAAGACAAGAAGAGGCACTTCTCCATAGAAGACATACAAATGGCTAACAGACACAAGAAAAAAATGTTCGTCATCATAAGCTACTAGGGAAATTCAAATCAAAACCATACTGAGATACCACCATACACCAGTCAGAATGGCCAAAATTAGCAGGACAAAAACAACAAGTGTTGGAGAGGCTGCAGAGAAAGGGGAACCCTCTTACACCGTTGGTGAGAATGCAAGTTGGTGCAGCCACTTTGGAAAACAGTGTAAAGATTCCTTAAAAAATTAAAAATAGAGCTACCCTATGACCCTGCAATGGCTCTACTGGCTATTTACCCCAAAGATACAGATGCAGTGAAAAAAAGGGCCATATGTACCCAATGTTCATTACAGCAATGGCCACAATTGCCAAACTGTGGAAAGAGCCAAGGTGCCCTTCAACAGATGAATGGATAAAGAAGATATGGTTCATATATACAATGGAATATTATGCTTCCATCAGAAAGGATGAATACCCAACTTTTGTAGTGACATGGACTGGATTGGAGGAAATTATGCTGAGTGAAATAAGCCAAGCCAAGAAAGCTAAATATACGGTTTCACTTACTTATGGAGCATAAGGAGTAACATGGAGGACAGTAGAAAAAAGAAAGTAAATGTGGATTGGGGCAAATCAGGAAAGGAGATGAAACATGAGAGACTATGGATTAAGAAACAAACTGGGGTCAGGGCACCTGGGTGGCTCAGTTGGTTAAGCGACTGCCTTCGGCTCAGGTCATGATCCCGGAGACCCGGGATCGAGCCCCACATCGGGCTCCCTGCTCGGCGGGAAGCCTGCTTTTCCCTCTCTCACTCCCTCTGCTTGTGTTTCCTCTCTGGCTGTGTTTCCCTCTGTCAAATAAATAAAATCTTTTAAAAAAAAAATAAACAAACTGGGGTCTTGGAGGGGAGGGAGTGAAAAGATGGGTGAGCCTGGTGGTGTGTATTGAGGGCATGGATTGCATGGACCACTGTGTGTGGGGCATAAACAATGAATCTTGGATCACTAAAAAAATAAAATATAATAATAATAATAATAAATTTAAGAAATAAATAAATAAAAGCTATTAAAATGAATAAATAACCTACCTCTATTTGTTGTCCAAGATAAAGACATAATAGGCTTCCATGAAACTCAGATGAGACTGACTAAACAAAGGGCAGTGTTGGCAAAATTTGGGGAAACCATGCATTCACAACAAGAACAAAACTTTTAGGATTGGTGACAAGTAAAAATTTATTTTTCCCATGCACTTTTAACCACTCCTCTAAGCACAAAACTAATATGATCACACACTCTTACTAGTTCCTTATTATGTATAATATAAAGTGGCATTTTTATTCGACTTTGGGCTATACAAGTTTAATCTTGTGAGGGCAGAGTCTGGGGCATCTGTGATCCACCTTTAAAGTGAGATTCTCCATATGCTGCATTCAATTGCATGCACTTCTTGGAGAACTAAAATTATCTCTTGATTTAGATAGGGATATTTGAAAATAAGTCTCCATTCTCATTTTGTGTACCAAATGTATGATTTTTGAAGTACAGATTTACTTTGTAGCACATTAGTGGCTGAAATGTTCAAAATTGTTCCATATCAATTTCAAAAAAGTTACAAAATAGTTAATTTTATTATTAAAAATCACAGAAGCAGCAGACAAAGTAAAATGGAGCCTTATTTCTCAAACTCGAAATGGATGAAAGAACTCAATGTGAGGCAGGGCTCCATCAAAATCCTGGAAGAGAACATAGGCAGTAACCTCTTTGACATCGGCCACAGCAACTTCTTTCAAGACACGTCTCCAAAGGCAAAGAAGACAAAAGCAAAAATAAACTTTTGGGACTTCATCAAAATAAAAAGCTTCTGTACAGCAAAGGAAACAGTCAACAAAACAGAGGGAACCCACGGAATGGGAGAGGATATTTGCAAATGACACTACAGACAAAGGGCTGATATCCAAGATCTATAAAGAACTACTCAAATTCAACATCCAAAAAGAAGATGAACACATCAAAACAATGGGCAGGAGACATGAAGAGGCACTTCTCCATAGAAGATATACAAATGGCTAACAGACACATGAAAAAATGTTCATCATCACTAGCTATCCAGGAAATTCAAATCAAAACCATATTGAAATACCACCATACACCAGTCAGAATGGCCAAAATTAACAGGACAAGAAATAACAAAGTGTTGGAGAGGCTGCAGAGAAAGCGGAACCCTCTTATACTATTGGTGGGAATGTAAGTTGGTGCAGCCGCTTTGGAAAACAGTGTGGAGATTTCTTAAAAAATTAAAAATAGAGCTACCCTATGACCCTGCAATTGCACTACTGGGTATTTACCCCAAAGATACAGATAGAGTGAAAAGAAGGGCCATATGTACCCCAATGTTCAGTGCAGCAATAGCCACAACGCCAAACCGTGGAAAGAGCCAAGGTGCCCTTCAACAGATGAATAAATAAAGAAGATGTGGTACATATATACAATGGAATACTACGCCTCCATCAGAAAGGATGAATATCCAACTTTTGTAGCAACATGGACTAGATTGTAAGAGATTATTCTGAGTGAAATAAGCCAAGTAGAGAAAGTCAAGTGCCACATGGTTTCACTTACTTGCGGTGCATAAGGGGTAATGTAGAGGACAATAGGAGAAGGAAAGGAAATGGGAATTTGGGGAAAGAAATGAAACATGAAAGACTTTGGACTCAGAAAAAAACTGAGGGTCTTGGAGGGAAGGGGAGATCCTGGTGGTGGGTACTGAGGGCATGGAGCATGGGTGTGGGGCATAAACAATGAATCTTAGAATACTGAAAAAATAAAATAAATTTAAAGTAAAAAAATGAAGCCTATTTCTAACTATATCTATCTAATTCAAGAGATAGTTGCATCTATTTGAGCATAATTATGTATCTTTTATGTATAGGAAATCATTGAGGCCATCTAAGCTGGAAAAGTGAGAGTTAGCTACCATCATTCAACATGCCTCTAGTGAATCGTGAGGTATTTGTCTTAAAGGCATCCAAAATCTTGTTCATAGAAATGAGCATTCTAGTTTCCTACCCTGCCAAAGGGAATATATCTGACCATTGTTTTAAATTTCATCAAATTATTTCTGTGTTTTGAAAAGCTTGTGGCTTGCAGTCTGTATCACTTTCTGAAACTACATTTTTCACCAAAGAATAAACAAATTCTCTTCCTCTTTTGGCTTCCATAAATAAGAGGGAAAATTCCACCCATACAGCTTACACATGAAATTTTTTTATTACAATGTTTGATCTCATCCACATTTAATGGGATTTCATCAGTTTTAGGTTTTTTTTAACTCATCTTCACATATACACAGATAATTTGTGAACATTTCTTAAATCCATCCAAATTTTCACATAGACAGTAAAGAAATTCTACCAGGCTCTTGGCTGGTTGCAGGTAGAGGAGAGTGGCTATAACTGTTACTTTAAAAGAACCCAGTTAATAAGTATCCAAGTTTAGAAACAGATTATTTGGTGAATGGTTATTCCAAGACTCACTGAAAGATTTTTCCAGTTCTTTCAGTAGCAAATTCCCTAAGGGTTTTGATATCAGTGATTCCACCAGAATTTGTTGATTCCTGACAATATACCCACTGTTCTAATGAGCAAAAGGAGTCCAGATGAGAAAATCCCAATATCTGCCCTCCAGAAGCTCAAGTCTGATGGTTGAGACAAGTCCATAAGCAAATAATAATGTTATAACATTTTCTATATATTGACCCGTACCTTGTCCCAAAATAAATTTGGGTCACTGAGTTACAATAATTGTGAGATTAAATTCAACATTAAAATCACGGAGCACAGAAATGACAAATATGATTCAATTTATAATCAAATATAGAAGAGCTTTGGGGCACCTGGGTGGCTCAGTCAGTTAAGCGTCTATCTTCAGCTCGGGTCCTGATCTCAGGATCTTGAGATTGAACCCCATGTTACACTCTTTGCTCAGCAGGGAGTCTGCTTCTCCCTCTCCTTCTCCTTCTCTCTCTCAAATCAATAAATAAAATCTTTAAAAAATATATAGAAGAGCTTTGATGGTGAATGAAAGAGTGGTAGTCTTACTATGTCATACACTTATGCCAAAACTAATGTAAGACTGTGTCACTATACTTCAATAAAAATACAAAAAAATTAAAAATAATAAAGTACAACAACAACAAAAAAGAGTGGCACTCCCATAAAGAACCCATAGATTGGAATCTGGCAGAATACCAAACCACAACTTTCAATATACTTATCTAACTAAATTCTGTGAGTTAATATCTATCAATAAGTCCCAGATAAGTAAGTTACATTATTTTGCCATTTCTATCCTCATTCTAAAGAGTTATTGACTTCATAGGTGGCCATGTAAATTTGCCTATTTAAAGCAGGACAATGAAACACTCTTTTGGGGGAGAGCCTGGAAAAATATGATAAATTTTCCTGTGTCTTCTTTGTTTCCTCATCTAACTGTTGGGGATTTAAATCCTTTGGGAAATATTAGACTTCTAAATGAATAACAAAATAAAGCCTTAGACCTGATTTGTTGAAATCACCATAATTTGAAAACATTAGTTCCATAGTTCAATCGATACATAAGACTAGGGGCAGAGAGTTACATTTCACATTCCATTTATAGCTTCTAAAAAGTAGTTACAAGCTGTCTGGTACATAATAAGAACTTGTAGTGGACACAAACTTTTTGTCTGACTAGAATCAGAATCTTCAGGAAAGCACCTCTGCTGCCCCTGGCTCCTAATAGCTCTAGGAATGAGCATGGAACTTCAGTCTGGCCACAGAGAAATGGCAATGGGATCCAAGTCAAGCTAATCGAAGTCATTGGCAAGACTTTGGCTAAAGCTATAAGGAAAGAGATACTAGCTATATAAATAACGTATGTCTAGTGATGTTAGCAGCCACCTTCACTGAAGACCCTACTTAATATTAAGGAGATCCAGAAGAAAGCAGAGTCAAGAGATAGAATGATGCAGATTCCTGATGATATCAGTTATACTTCTATATAGAACATGCTTGAAGCTAGATTCTCCTCTTGAATTTCTTAAGTCAGTCAATAAATTGCTCGCTCTCTCTCTCTCTCCCTCTCTCTCATTCTCTCCTCCCCCCGTAGATGTATATGTATGTATATATGTGTGTGTGTGTGTGTGTGTGTGTGTGTGTGTGTGTGTATAAATTCTGGTGACTACAACTAAATGAGTCTTGATTAATGCAGTGCTGGACAAATCTATATTTCTGTCCCCTCTTCCTTTCCTTCTTATTTCTTTATGTATTACTTGAAACAGTGCCAAAATTGGTACATTTGACTACAGAATATGTAACTACAGACCATCGAACTGTGTAACAAACTATTTTATGTGAGGGGAGAGAGAACATTTTTTTAAAAGGAATAAATATTGTCGCATGTGAGACGTTTTTACATACTAATTTTGTGTCTGATTTCTCATTTACAGATAGAAAAAAAGTACTGTGCATCTTTAGTTTATCTCTGAATAAGACATGAAGTATCATGAATTAAAAAAAAACTCATTGTAGCACAAGAACACAGGTACACACTTTCGTGTTTCACAGGTGTAATTCTAGAAACTCAAAGAAAACTCCAGAAGGCACAGACTATATTGCATTATGTCAGCATTTAATGAAAACTCTATTTTTTGCTGAAAGACCTAAATCCAAATGTAGCTCTTCTTCAACCCCTGTGTGGCTTATAAAGTAAACATGCCATATCCCACACTATACCTCAGGAAGGCAGAAAAAAATATCTTAATAATGTTTCCTTGCTAAATTTCATAGTGTATTAGCTAGATCATATACAAAATAAAAGAAGCCAGAGAGAAAAAAAACAAGAGAAGGCTCTAGTTGTCACAGAATATTCTAAGAAAAAAATATATAAAACCATTTGTGTTTTTAATGACGTTTCTTGGGTTGAAAGAGAGTGGGGATAAATTAGGGAGCAGGCTAAGTTGTTGAGAAATAATATCTTCATGTTGTCAACACTTTACAGGAAGAAAAATCAAAGGGAACTTGTTCCTTTTCTGGCCCAGCTAGAATTTGGACAGTATTATTTAGTAGAAGGCAAATTACTCTTTTCCAACCCCTGCTCCTTTCTCTAATGTTTCCCTTGAAACAGAATTGGGTCCTTTCCCAAGAACATGCAACACATATTTGCATATGCTCAACTCATTTCCTTTGGTCTCATACCCACTTCTAGTACAGTCACCATTTCTTACACAGCCACCTACACAAAAGGAAAAGATCTTTTGCAGTCCTAATGCTTGACATAAGCAATCTAAGCTTTAAATGATGGAATCAGTATTCCTATAAGGAGCAAGATATGCTTCCCAACATTGTTGGACAAGTAGACGGATACAAGAGCAACGCCACCACCTTTCTTCAGCTGCTTTTTGACCTCTTTTCAGGGCACTGGCTCAATATGATTTCTCCTT
Organism: Spilogale gracilis; assembly: GCA_004023965.1. Lineage (NCBI taxonomy): Eukaryota > Metazoa > Chordata > Mammalia > Carnivora > Mephitidae > Spilogale > Spilogale gracilis. The sequence goes on along the minus strand of PITA01011624.1, from coordinate 53,533 downwards.
TTTGTTCTTCTTTTTTCTTTTTTGTTTGTTTAGTAGCTACATTACCCACCGGCAGCAGAAAGGACCATGTGCAGTCAATCTGCTGCCCAAGTTAAGGCTCTGCTCAATATTTCAGCATTTCCAAAAATGATGTGCCACTTGTTTGGCTCTGCCTATAATCTTGTTCTCAATCTCTATCTGCCCTGGGCATCTTCCTCCTGCCACATAGTCATATGAGCCTAACTGCACCACATGCAGCGCCAGATGTTAGAAATGCCATGATACCAAAGCATGTGACACCAGGATGATCTGCTCTTTCTCTTATAATTAAATGAGAAAACTGTGGGTATACTGTCTCATGCTTGGCCCCATCACAAATGCAGCCAACAGATGCCACTGCGTGTGATTTATCTAAGTACAAAGGAAAGATGTAAATATGCCCCTTAACTTTTTTTTTCATCAAGGCCTAGAGTCCCATGAGGTTGGCTATCTTGTGAAGAAAAGCAGGTGTTATGGTTAAAGACCGTGCACAGTGATGCCCCAGGTAACGAGCACTCTGAGGCCTCTGTCCAAAACCATGTCACATGCTTGCCTGATGCTTTAACACACCTGTCATTTCCTATTGTGAGTTGCCCAGGCACTGGGTTGGCAACATGCCAAGATTAAACCCGCTGGCAACTCTTCACTGTATGTCCATTAGCATGTGCTCTGAAAATCTCTCAGACCCTCAGACTTGCCAGCAGCAGCCAATGTTTCCTTTGATAACTGCTATGCCCCAGCAAACTGCCTTCAGAACAGCTAGCCCATCAGAGGGCACTTGCTTTCATCGCTGCTCTCCCGTACCGCTAACAGGTTCTCCCTAATAACCGTATAACATTCACACATTGAAAGAAGGGTTGTTTTTTTTAAAAAAAAGCAAGTAGTGAAAACAAGGTTTGCAGTAAAAATTATAAACATGAGGACACAGTGGATAAATTACTGGTGATGTTGGGTACAAAGTGTAACAGCTTGGCTTCAGAAGATTAAGTACAGCAAGAAATCATGAATTTTATAACTTTACCCAAATTTCAGTCTATAGTTAGGCCTCTAGCCTTGACAGAATTGATTTATCTTTAATATTAGCATCTAACACTTTCCAAAATTATCTTTCTCCTAGAATTGATGTAACTACCAAATAATTATCACTTAATGCTGTATTATTCTGCAAGCATTTTAGTGTTAATGGCTCAGCATTACATACTGAGAAACAATCAGTAGAAATTGTGCAGCTACTAATAATTTTCCCAGATGTATATATTCCTTATAAAGGAAGATTTCAAATTTTGGGGTGTGAATTTGCATTTTCAGGCAATTCATGAAGCATTTAATATCTCAAGTAATAATGTAATGGCATCGCAATTAGCCAGATCCATCCCCTCTCACAAAAGTTTATGACTTCTCTAAAAATTTCCTATCATCTTCTATGGATTCTGAGGGGGGTGGTTAGCTTCCTATCCTCTACTAAATAATCTCCAAGGAAGAAATCAAAAGAAAGAATAGATCAGAACTGTCCTGGACCCTTTGGTGATATATAGCATTTTCACTTCAGTCTCGTGCCTTGCCTTATCCTCAGCTGTTAGCGCTTACCTTGGTGACCATCTGGCACATGGACCTCACAGCCTGTATTTCTCCTTGGCTTCAGTGCCCTACCTCCCAAAGCCAGGCACGAACATCTCCCATCAACCTCATCATAAAGCTGTAGCCCTACTAAACTATAAGTCGCATGAGAGTATAAGCTAATGCTCGCTCATTTTTGTAGCTCCCACAGCATCTAGCAAAATGACTAGTACACACTACACCATTAAGGCTTGAAAATCTTTCTGATTTGAGTGCAATGTATCTGAAATTCTTACTTCAGCACTCTCTCTCTCTCCTCCCTGATCACAATCCTGACATCTATCTTCCTCCTCATCTTCCCCATCTCCAATCACATGTGCACCTCATTCTTAGGAAAACATTTAATACCTGAGTCTTCTGCACTTCTTCCAGTCCATCATGTTCTTTCACTGGCGGTATAATCCCTACTCAGTCCTGGACTGTGGTTGAGCCACGTCCCTGCCAGCCCCATCACCACCATCAAAAGCCTCCCCCTGTGGCCTACTGGCAAGCTAAACTCCAAGTTAGTTTTCCACATATGCATGCCCTTCCAATCTATTTCTGGGCTGCTTAGGATGTCTAGAGAAAAGTGAAGATATGTCCCAGTGCAGTCACATATTGTGGAACCGCAAAAACCTTAATTTGGTACCTCTCATCAACTCTTAACTTACTCCGAGTGATTAACCAGTGCTTTCCTTTCCTTAAGCCCCCCACTATTCACACTTCAAGCAGTCAGATTTGCTAATGTTCTATTCCAAAAGGCTGATATCACATGCAAGTCATATAAAATGGATGTACATCAGTGAAATACATTCCATGCAGTTAAAATGGGGAAGAATATTTGAATTTCTAAATGCTGTTTAATGTGATAGCCCAGTAAAATCTATTTCTGTAGGTGGGGGTGGGTTTCATTCATGTGGCCAACACTTGGTATGTGACTTTATTCCCAACAAATAATTCATTTGAGAAGATGAGCAAATGGTTACCTTAACTGGGAAAAAGAAAAAAGTTCTAACATATACTGTCATCTATCAGATCATGAGACCACCATTCAAACTTTGAAACAAAACCCAAAGCTGCAAAGCTTGATTTATTGCTCACCTCGGTAAGGGAGCGTAATGGTGGTTAAGCACGTTTCACTGAATTAAGCAAACTGCTGATATGGGGGGGGGGGGGGCTAAGAAAAGAGAGCGGAGAGCAGGGGACTGTGTTAGTTACAGAGGCAATCAGCCTGTCAAAGGCGACTTATGTTGGATAAAGACACATGCCTATGTTGGTTACAGAAACAGGAATCGGTTGAGGTCAGCTTCAGATGCAGTCACTGGAGTGAGTCCACTGCTGATTGGCTGACTTTCAAAGCATGAGGCCATTACTGATTGGTTGGCTTTCAGAGGTGAGTTCACCAAAGCAAATTGTTATTGGCCAATTAGGTTTAAAACCGGTTCTGGTGTTTACTGGTTTATCATGTCAGCTTTTTCCTGGGAATGTGAAGAGTTTTCACAACTCCCATACTTAAAAAATGTAGTAGCTATAGCAAATTTTGGTATTGGCAATATTTTTAAATTCTATCTAACATAATAGGTCACTTCCTTAACTAAAACAGAAGACTGAAGTTGGCATAGAGGCTTCATCTGATTTGTCAAAGTCTGCCAGTCAGTTGGTAGTGACCGCCTAGAGCAGCATATTGAGGGGACTGAAATTCCACCCGGGCCCAGCAGGTTAGAACACCATCATTTACGAGCCACGTTTGTTGTAGAGAGAAGCAAGGAATGATAACATCATGCCATGTCTTTTCTGATGCTGCCCTAGCTACAAAAGCCACATTTGACTGGACTCCATGAATGGTTATGGCAGAGATTAATTTTAACACAAATAAATTGAACTGGATGAGTTCTAAGCAACTGGCATTTAAAAATGACAACGACCAGGGTAGAATAAATGGTATGGGTGCTAAAGCAATGAAGACATTATCAAAATTCAGTGAAATCTTGTAAATTGAAACAGAATGAAAGAACAAAAATTTGTATCCAAAGACATAAGAAAGAACAAATATTTATATCCAAAAGGAAGAAAAATTTAATTGGAATATGTGTCCTTTTTTTTTACTTTTTCTCTGAAATAAAATTCTCAATTTTATTATGAAATTTAGTAACAATGAATAAAATCTTTCCTAAAATTAATTCTTTATGGTTTTTAATTTCAAATTCAAAAAAATATTTTATTTTTAAAATTCTTGACATAAGACATCTTTGTCTTAGTCTAACAAAGAGGTCTTAGTCCAACAAATAATATCATTCCCCCAAAATATTATTGCATGCAACAGTATTCACTTTTCTCACAGAACTTGACATGTGCATTTTTCACTATTTTGAAAGCAAATCTCAAGATCTCAGCCTATAATAATTTCTGAATTGAGTGAAACACAATTTTGAATTGGACACTTGGTTAGAGGATAAGAATATGTCCCTTTTTAGTGAGGGAGTCTGGCAAACCTTCCAATATCCATATATTAACTTATTTTTGGCATCCTTAGCTCATCACTACACACACAATAATTCCAGTAAATAATTTTTATAGCTTGGATTTTTATTTTTTATGATCTCAAAAAGGAAAATGATTATTGCTTAAATAAAAATGAAGAGAAAATCGGGGTTCTAAAGAACTAATGAAATTCATGAATTTAGAGGATATGTAAGTCTCCAGAAATATTCCTCATGATTACCAAGGGTCTGTTCAATTTTAATTTCCCTCAAATGTCCAGGGTCTAAAATTGTACATGTCTAATACTTTCTTCATGGCAAATTATCTTGCTCTCTCTACACATCAAGGTATGAGCAAGAGCTGAGCTCTTGATGATCTGTCTTTATACTCAGATAGTCAATTCAGGGGTCAATAGTAAGCACTTGTATCTACAAAGTCTTCTACTAGACACGATGGAAGAATAATGAACTATAATATAAAGACTGCATAAAAATTACAGATGCACGGTAAAAAATAGGATTTAATATCAACATATAGTGCAAACTGAAAATGCAAAGTTTAAAAAAAGGCAATGTTATTCGCTAATAGTATGACTAGGCAAACTTCTTAACTTCTCTGAACTTTATTCTCCACATTTCTAAAATGGTAACCTCTTTTTCACTGTGTTTTTTATTATTAACTGTGATAATTCAGTTAGAGTGCTTATTCAGTACTTGACACATGACAAGCACTAGTAAATATGTAGAAATGCATAGTGATACTGAGTGTGGATATCAGGGCTAGCTTCCCCAAGATGATAAAATCCAAGCCAGCTCCCAGCATAAAATTCAAAGAAAAAAACAGAATCTATTATAGGTAAATGCATGAGCAGTGAAATGGGAATGGAAATTTTCAAGAAAAGTATTTAATTATCTTAATCATACAAATTCTGTACTATTCTGCATAAGACCATATTAACTTTCTTTTTAATAACATAAAAAGTGAATTCAAAGAGATCTTGAAAAACAGTCAACCTATTATTTTGGCTTCAGACAGGCAGGATCATCTTTAGGCTATCACTTGTTATTTACTTCAGATGATAAAAAAGAAAAATCATGGCAATTTTCAAAATCTGAAACCCTTTATTTGGTGGCCAAGCCTATCTTTCCCTTTAAGGTTCGAATAACACCTTCTAGGAGTAGCTGCCCCTGGGTGTACTCTACAAGGGCACCCGTCCTTTCAGAGAGCTCTTTCCTTTCCCGAATCTGCCAGTTATCATTAACGTTTCTGACAGTCTACTTCATCCAGGGCACTTGCTGAGGTGGAAGGTGTTTCTCTTGAGTGTCCGATTTATGGATAGAGAACAATATTCCACATGGAAACTTCAATCAAGCAAATGCCCAAAGAAATATCGCATGCCACAAAGAACTTCTATTTGTCCGTCTTGGTATATGGACATGTCAAGTGTTCCTTAAAGTGCACACGTTATAAGAAGGGACAGGGTCCTTGTGAAAAAGAAATTTTTTTAATCAATAAACTTAAAAAAAAAACCTCCAATAAAGTGGATTATTAAGGTCTGCATAAACTTAGTTTTTTAAAAAGTTTGTTTTCAGAAGAATTAATATGATCAAAGATGAATGTGGACATTTTATTTGCAACAAAAATAGAATAACTTTCATAAACCAACACTCTCATGAAAAGTAACTTGAAAACCTATATAAAGTAGCTTTTAAAATATATCTGTAGGACTGGAGAACTTTGGGGGCATCCAGGAACTGAGGGTCTAAGATCTAAGAAAGAATAGGAGTTTTGTGAGGTGAGCCCAATATTCGGTATGCAGCTTTTTTCCCCTTGGTGCATTTGCTGAGTCTTAAGCAAGAGAAGAGAAGAGATGACAGGGACTAAAAACTTATGCAGAATGCAAATCCTAACAGGCAAAGAAGCCATTGAGCTTCCTCCTAGAGCTAAGAAGAATAAATTGCACTTTGGGCCTACTAATGCAAGAGGTGCCCAGAGAAGCACTGGGGTCACTGACAGAAGGGAAGTAAGAGAAGAAAGCCCGAACTCACATATGTGTTCACCTTATAGCATTTGCCAACTCTTAAACTGCTGTTCATGAGACGCCTGACTAAATACAATGACAAAGAAAGTTTGGAAAGTAAAAGAACAAAGAAATGATATAATACGCAAAAAAATAATTTTTAAAAAGCTGCTGTGATCACACTAATATCATGAAAATGTAATTTAAGGAAAGAAACATGATAAGAGGTAAAAGGGGATTCTCAGAATGGTAAAAGAAAAACTATAACAACTTTAAACTTGTATCTTTCTAATACCATAGCTTTAAATATATATAATGTAAATTTTAACAGAACTAAAGAGGGAAATGGATATATCCACTACCACAATGGGAAATTTTAAGATAACTCTTTCAGAAGTTGATAAACTAAGCAATAATAAATCTGAACAATACAATAACTTTAATTACTTTTACAAATTCTTAAAGCAAGAGAGCAGAATAAACTTTTTTTCAAGTGCAATGAAATAGCTATCAATATTGACCTGTCATAAAACAAGTCTCAACTAATTTCAAAGGACTGTAATCATTCAAAAAAATTAACCTAAAAACCAGAAACAGAAAGGTAATTAGAAAATAACCAACTCTTTGGAAATTTATCAACTATGGGTCAAAAAAAATCATAATAGATATTAGAAAATATTTTTAAACTAATGATTATTAAAATACAATATACATATTCTTGTGGAATTCAACTGAAACTATAATTATAAGTAAAATTTCAGTCGAAAGATGAATATTTTAAGAAAGACTAAAAACCAATGTTCTAAATATGTTTTATGAAGCTAAAAAATAGTAACAAATTAAATCCAAATAAAACTAGAAGAGGAAAATTATAAAGAATAGAAATAAATAAAGTAGAAAATATGCACAGTACAGAAAACCAATAAAGCTGAAATTTGATACTTAAAAAAATAGTAAAATTATAAACTCCTACTGAGAGAGATCAAGGGAAAAAAAGGGAAGGCACACATGGCTACTATCAGTGACACAAAAAAAAGTTATCACTATAGACATTAAAAAGAAAATTAGAAGATATGTAAATACTTGCCAATAAATTTGAAAATGCATATAAAAAAACTCCTAGATAAACACAATTTTCAAAAGTTAACACCAACAGATTGAAAATTAGAATATTACCATACTAGAAAAGAAATGAAATTTGTAATCAAAACCTAACCACCGCAAAACAATCTCCAGATTCAGATGGCTTCACCAATGAACTCCTCTGCACACTTAAGAAAAATATGATACCGAGGCACCTGGGTGGCTCAGTTGGTTAAACATCTGCCTTTAGCTCAGGTCCTGATCTCAGGGTCCTGGAAGGGAGCCCTGCATCACAGCTCACTGCTCAGTGGAAAGTCTGTTTCTCCTTCTCCCCTGCCCCCCCCACCCCCTGCTCATGCTCTCTCTCTCTTTCTGTCAAGTAAATAAAATCTTTTTTAAAAATAAGAAAAATATGATAAAAATGTTATATGAACTCTTTTAGAGACCAGAAAAAGAGGAAACACTTCTCAACTCATTTTATAAAGCCAGGATGATGTTTATACCAAAACCTGGCAAATGCAATTCAAGAACGATCTTTATAGGCAATTTCTCTCATGAACATTGGCATAAAAATCATAAACAAAATAAGTAAATCAAATTCAGTCATGCATAAAAAAGAAATCATAACCAATTGGGGCTTATTCAAGTAATACAAAGTTGATCTAACAACCCAAATTTAATCAGCATATTTACCACCTTAATCAAGTAAAGGAAAAAACCATATAATCATATCAATATATATAATAAAAAATATTTGATAAAAGTTTACACTCATTTTTCATTAAAGAAAACTCATGGCAAAGTAAGAATAAATAGGAGTTTCTGGAAACACTTTGCTGAAATGTTTCAAGTTTCTCCCACCTCCCCTCTGGAGATCATGAATAAAATGAGAACACTTTCCATCAACACTGTATATCTTTGCAATTAAAAAATTGTAAGATATGGCACAAATACAGATACATAGACCAATGGAACAGAGTAGAGAGTCCAGATATGGACCCTCAACTCTATGGGCAAATAATCTTTGACAAAGCAGGAAAATATATCCAGTGGAAAAAAGACAATCTCTTCAATAAATGGTGCTGGGAAAATTGGACAGCTATGTATAGAAGAATGAAACTCGACCACTCTCTTATGCCACACACAAAGGTAAACTCAAGGGGTGCCTGGGTGGTCAGTTGGTTAAGCGACTGCCTTCGGCCCAGGTCATGATCTCAGAGACCCAGGATCGAGCCCCACATCGGGCTCCCTGCTCAGTGGGAAGCTTGCTTCTCCCTCTTTCAATCCCCCTGCTTGTGTTCCCTCTATGGCTCTGTTTCTCTCTGTCAAATAAATAAAATCTTTAGGAAAAAAAAAAAAGATAAACTCAAAATGGATGAGAGACCTCAATGTGAGGCAGAAATCTATCACAATCCTGGAGCAGAACATAGGCAGTAACCTCTTTGACAACGGCCACAGGAACTTCTTTCAAGACATGTCTCCAAAGGCAAAGGAAACAAGAGCAAAAATGAACTTTTGGGACTTCATCAAAATAAAAAGCTTTTGCACAGCAGAGGAAACAGTCAACAAAACAAAGAGGCAACCCACGGAATGGGAGAAGATATTTGCAAATGGCACTACAGACAAAGGGCTGATATCCAAGATCTATAAAAAAACTCCTCAAACTCAACAACCAAAAAAAAAAAAGATGATCACATCAAAACAATGGGCAGGAGACAAGAAAAGGCACTTCTCCATAGAAGACATACAAATGGCTAACAGAAGCATGAAAAAATGTTCATCATCATTAGCTTCTAGGGAAATTCAAATCAAAACCATACTGAGATACCACCTTACACCAGTCAGAATGGCCAAAATTAACAGGACAAGAAACAACAAGCATTGGAGAGGATGCAGAGAAAGGGGAACCCTTTTACACTGTTGGTGGGAATGCAGTTGGTACAGCCACTTTGGAAAACAGTGTAGAGATTCCTTAAAAAATTAAAAATAGAGCTACCCCATGATGCTGCAATTGCACTACTGGGTATTTACCCCAAAGATAAAGATGTAGTGAAAAGAAGGGCCATATGCACCCCAATGTTCATCGCAGCAATGGCCACAATTGCCAAACTGTGGAAAGAGCCAAGGTGCCCTTCAACAGCTGAATGGATAAAGATGTGGTACATATATACAATGGAATACTACACTTCCATCAGAAAGGATGAATATCCGACTTTTGTAGCATCATATTCAGAATTTAAAAAGAGCTCTTCCAAATTAATTTAAAAAATGACCTACTACATAGATGGCATCGCACAGAAGAGATTCTGCAAATGGCCAATGAACATTTGAAAAGTTGATTTCATTAGTCTTCAGGAAAATGTAAGCTAAAACCTCAGTGAGATTTCACTGTACATCATGAGAGTGGCTAACATTGGCTTACTTTAAATGACTAATAATACCAAGTGCTGATAAGGATGAGAAGCAATCAGAACACTCATACACTAATAGTGATGGAATAAATTATCCAACAATTTTGGAAAACCATTCAGTGGTAGATACAATTGAACATATGATTTTCTATGACTTAGCAATTCTACCTCTAGATATACGTATGGGTCTATATATGTGTACTTAACAAAAGATAGAGAAGAGGCCTTACATGAATTTATGGGAATAGGAGCACTATTGGTTATATAGCAAAAAACTGAAAACAACTCAAAGGTTCATAATAAACAATTAAGACAAACTGTGTTATATTCATACAATGCAATATTAAACAGCAATGAAAATGAAAAAATTACTGCCATAACAACAGCATGGAAGAGTTTTACAAACATAATGTTGAGTGAAAGAAGCCAGACAAGAGAATACATATTGTATTATTTCTTTCATACAAAGTCCAAAACTGACAGTCCTTACAGATAATGATAGACATTAAGACATTACCTACCTTTGGCAAAGAGAGATAATGACTGGGTAATTTACAAATATAGGTCTGAAGTGATGCTACTTTTTTTTTAAATTTATTTATATATTTTAGAGAGAGGGAGTGAGTATGCATACTCATGTGAGTAGGAGGAGGGGAAGAGAAGAAGGAAGAGAATATCCTCAAGCAGATTCCCTGTTGAGCCCAGAGCCCCACACAGGGATCAATCCCAGGACCCAAAGATCAAGAGTCAACTACTCAACCAAATGAGCCACCCAGGTACCCCTTAATTTTCTATTTTTTTTATCTGGGTAGCAGTAAAGAAGTGTATTCACCTCATGAAAGGTTATCAAGCTTTGGATTTATGCATTTTCACACATATATGCTACACATCAATAAACAGGGTTGTTTTTTTTTAAAGATTAGTGTGACTACATGAATTTGGACATTGAAGAAACACTGACTCCTATTAGCAATGGACATTAAGAATAGGCCTACAAGGTAACTGAGCATTCACTGAAAACACTGCTATTTTAGAACAGAAAAAGGCATTCTGTTATAGTCAAGGGGACTAGAACACCTCTCTAAAGATGAATGGAAGTACACCAGAAGATTGCATTTAGATTAGGATACCATAATACCTCAAAATGGAGCTCAGAGGAAAAAAAAATTCTAGTTCAGAGGAAATACGTTTTGGATATAAAAAAGTCATTTTTCTATTGAAAGAAAATTATGCCAAAGCAAGAAATAAATTCACTAGAGCTAAGAAAAACGTGATTTTATCACTATGATCATTACCCTTCTTTCCTCTGCTTTCCCTCCCATCCTATCTTGCCCTAAACAACTATATCAGTAACATTGTCACCACTGTTGTGTTGCCTCAATTTCCCCCAAATAGCCACTGCTGGAGAAGAGAGAAAACAAAAAAGTATTAAATAAGAACAGAAATTCTTGGTCACTACTGCTCAAAATGGTCCGTTTTACCAAGACTGAGATCCTCAACCAAATTTTCAGGAAAGTGGCTAAAGAACACATATATGCACAAAACATGTACATTTTTTCCCATTAAAATGATCTTATCTCTACATCTTAAAAACAAATGAAAGTGGTTTGCAGGTCTAAGTCCTGTGATGTTCCAGGACAAAAAGCAAGTTTTGGTCTCTGAGAAGTCAACTGCTGCAGGAAAACAAGGCAAAAGTTCCCCATGCATGTCAGAGCCCATTTTCAGGGTCAATGTTGAAAGTATGCTTGGGGGGGGCGCCTGGGTGGCTCAGAGAGTTAAGCCTCTGCCTTTGGTTCAGGTCATGATCTCAGGGTCCTAGGATGGAGCCCCACATTGGACTCTCTGCTCAGCAGGGAGCCTGCTTCCCCCTCTCTCTCTCTGTCTGCCTCTCTGCCTATTTGTGATCTCTCTCTCTCTCTCTCTCTGTCAAATAAATAAATAAAATCTTTAAAAAAAAAAAAGAAAGAAAGAAAGAAAGTATGTTTGGGGACAAGGTTATTCCTATCTGTAAACAGAGGCTAAAATGAAAAGCTGTTAAGCTTGGATCAGGAAAAAGAACAAACGCTTTCAGGAATGGTTGTGCAATATCTCCAAACCAATAGAGGATATCGTTCTGAACTGGTAACTCCAAGAATCCAAATGGAAGCAACTGCCAAATCACCAAGTACAAAATTGTGTCAGAAGGGAGAAGTAAAACTATCCCTTAACATATGCTTGAAAGTCAAAAACCATTCTACTACTCCCTGTCTTACTGTGTGTCATCAAGAGAGACACTTTAAAAAACAAAGAGCAAACACAAAACAAATATATTGACTGTGGCAGAAGTTACAAAGATTCATGAGATTAGGAACTCAGGTTACAGAAACACAACTGGGTTTAAATTCCAACCTCACCATTTAATAGCCATGTGACTTTGAATACGTGGCTTATTCTTTCTAGATCTGGATTTCCTCATCTGTAAAAAACAATGATAATCGTAGTACCATTCTCTTGAGTGGATGAAATGAAATGATGCTTGTAAATCATTTAGCAAGCCCAAACTCCCAGTAAGTGTTCAATACATATGCGCTTTTATTATTTTCATTATCAAGCATTTGCTAAGTATCTCTTAGGTAGTTTCCTCTCAGAACACTGGGATTTACTGGCTGGCTATAGGCAAGAAAGCTTTATCACAGAAATGCCTTCAGACAAACTGGGAAGTCTTTAGAACTGTTCTGAGAATGACCACTGTTCAATTCTTGTAGCTGTTTTTTGCAACTGATGTTAACTGCAATCAACAATATCTTATAGAGCTTCACAGTTTATCAGCTTCTTATATCTCTACCCATTTATGACTCATAGGTAATGCTTGCCATCATACAATGGCTTTTCTTTTAAGAATACATTGACTCATAAAGACAACAGAAAGTTAGGTATCTGATTATTTGCAATCTTGTTTCTATTTTGACTCTCTTTTCACCCTGGATTAGTTGTTAATTAAAATTTTTTTAAAGATTTTATTTATTTATTTGACAGAGATAGAGATCACAAATAGGCAGAGAGGCAGGCAGAGAAAGAGAGGAAAGCAGACTCCCCATTGAGCAGAGAGCCCAATGTGGGATTCGATCCCAGGACCCTGAGATCATGACCTGAGCCAAAGGCAGAGGCTTAACCCTCTGAGCCACCCAGGCACCCCAGTTGTTAATTAAATTTTAAAAAATTAAATTGTATAAAGACAAAAATCCTTTTCCACATTTCACTTAAAGATTCCTGAGACTAAAGTCTGAATGTTTAGCAAATATAAATGGTTAGTGAGATGTATAATTTCTTTACCTGCTACCTGATCAGTGAGCCCAGAGTATGTGCCCAGAAACTATGTCAGGAAAACCAGTAGAACCATTTTTCAATATCAAATCTTTCCAAATTACACAAAACCTAGACTTTTTTTTCTTGTTCTTTATCTTCATTTACTTGAAATTATATATTTCAGGCTATTCACCCAATAGCACATCATACAGCAATAAAAATCAAATAAACCAAGAAATAAAAAGCAACATGGGTAGATCCTAACAACAATAATCCCAATAATAATCCCCAAAATTACATACCACATATTAACCATCTTCATAAAGCTAAAACAACTATAATTACTCTATTTAGGGGTGGGCAAACGTATAGACTTAAAACTATATAAAAAGGGCAGAAAAACAATGATGAACAATGGCACAAAGCCATGGATTACAATTTGTGGGAAGAGGCTGGAAGATGGGCTAGAGAGGAGACCTAGTTAGATTTGATTTTGCACCATTAGGCAAAGGTTATTATCAAGGACCTAGCTTTGGCTTTGGGCACCAAATTCATGGGTGCTTATTACATTATTAAAAGTAATTGTGTCAGTCTATGTATCAGCTAGTGTATTTCCTGCCCATTCACCATATCCAGTGCAGGTCAGCAGGGAGGATCTGTCCATCAGAGCCACTAAAGGCCATGGGCTTAGGGAACTTTCTACAATCACCACAGCAGTGGGAAAGATGTATGGACCACACCCTTGCTTTTAATGCTTCTGTTCAGAAATGATTCATATCCCATCTGGCCATGTTTTGTTGGTCAAATCAAGTCCATGACCATGCTAAAATTCAGAGAATATGGGAAAAATAGTCCATGCCCAAAAGGTCAAGGAAATAAATAAAAATGCTCCATTCATGGGCTAATAATGAGTATGTGTTATAAGTGAAGAATTATCCAATCCCAGGCACCTGAACACATGCATACAAGCACACAGACACATGCACTCATGGGCATGCACTTTATAAATACACACCAACTTTAAATCAAAACCTTATCATGTTACAATAAGTATTCCATAGGAGCCACAGCAAGATATACCCAGTCTCTGAGATGGTATAATGACTTAGAGTGCATATATGCAATATTACTTTTAAAATTTTGCCCCCTATAGACTGAAGTACTAAAGAGAGAACATGTTGAAAAAATTGAGGACACTTTTATCAGATTTAAAGAAAACAATTAACAATCCAAGAAGGATATTCCTGACATGAAATATGTTGGTCCCTTCGAGAGGGCTGAATTAGGCCAACAATTCAAATTGTTGGACAAGTGCCAATGTCCAATGCGTGATCAGCCAGCCTTCTCATGCAATACTTTTACCTCCTTTCTCCCAAATGTGGTCATGAGTTGCTTCTTGAGCCTTTGAGAAGCTATGTTTTTCTAACTGGTTATAGCCAGTAATTATGTTTCACCTAAATCTTTAATGAGTCAAGAGCCACACATATGAATCCCCAAATCTCTCCTCTGTGTGACTAATTCATTGAGGAACAGACTTCCATTTTTTCTTCCCTAAACTCTCTGGTTTAGCCTGTATCCTTAAGACAGGTACACAAAATGGAAGACAGCATACACCTGCCAATTTCACACTTCTAAAAATAAGTTTCTTGGCAGAGGCAGAAAAGTGTGGAAGGTCTTTCATTTTCCAGTCCTGAGAGCTACTGTCTCACCTCCTCTAATTTTCAGCCAAAATATAGACAGTAAGACAATCCAGATAAGCCAAGGTATAGCTCAGGCAAGTGTGTCTGTTATCATGGGACCTGCTAATGAGCAGACAGACAGCCAAACTGTGCTAAAAAATCGTAAAAATCTTAAAATGGCCCTCTCCCAAGCTTGCAGTGTTGAACCTCTAATCCTATCCTGAGCATATATATATATAGAGAGAGAGAGGGGGGATAATTTATGCAAGAAGGGAGGAGTTCTAATGACCAGAAGACCCTAGTGCTTCCTGGCATCCCCCAACATTGTCCCTAATAAGCCAGATCACTTTGGTCCTTGCGATCCCTTCAGGATGTGTATTTTAGGGGCATTAGGCCATGGATTCATCTCTTTTCTTTCCTTTTTTTTTTTAAGATTTTATTTATTTGACAGAGAGAAACACAGCCAGAGAGCTAACACAAGCAGGGGGAGTGAGAGAGGGAGAAGCAGGTTTCCTGCCAAGCAGGGAGCCCAATATGGGACTCGATCCCAGGTCTCCAGGATCATGACCTGAGCCAAAGGCAGTCGCTTAACCAACTGAGCCACCCAGGCACCCCGCTTCATCTCTTTTCAACTAATCATCTTCCTAACAGCACCAGCAGGTGTGGTTTAGGTGCTAAGTTTGGCCGGACTCTTCTTGGAAACTTCAGTGGCAGAAACGCAGTTTGAACTGCTTCAACAGGAAGAGCCTATTCTGATTCAAACCTGAAAATGTGTCTGGTATGACTAGGTCCAAAGAGTCAATCAACAACATAGTCAGGAATCTGGCTTTGCTCCTCTTGGATCTGCTCGCCTCTTCTTGGCTTCATCTCAGGCGGGCTCTTCCAATATGTGGCAAAGGTAGCCACCAGCAGCTCCAGCTCCACTCTGCCAGGTTAGGAGACTTGGCTTCTTTCCCAAGAGCTCCAACAAAAGTCAGGGCCATGTGTCTTTTATGACCAAATTCTGAGTCATATAAGGGGCCAGGATCATGGTCAGCCTTACCCACACCATGTGAATGTTGAAGTGTAAGCATGCAAAGAACAATCAGGGAATGGATACACAAGCAAAATAATCAATATATCAACGTAGGCCAAGTACCAGGGTGGATGATTTAAGGATGCAGCTCAAACTAAGAGTTCTCATATGATGTCCAGTCTGTCCCTCAGGCTTATTCAATAACACAACAGTGCAGCAAAAAATAAATTCAAGATGTAGTAAGTGGAAAATAACAGTGGTCTGCTTTATTTTAAACATCATGGGAAAAAAAGGGGGATAGAGCAAAGGAATAAGGGATGGAGGAAAAGAGAGAGGAAATCAGGGAGGGAGAGACCAAACAAGACTCAAAGCTTTAAAAAAGTAGACTTTCTGCACTATGCCTAAAATTTTAAGAAGTCCCTTACATGCCCTAGGATTACTGTCAGTTCCTGGGATGCTTGTGTTCTCAAGGTGAAATCACTAGATCACCTGTGCTTCCGTTTGCATTCTGTACAATCCTTGTCACACTTTGACTTCTGCCCCTTGTCTTTCTTTGCAGCCACAAAGCCAAAGAGTTTAAGGCAGATCTCATTGGCCTGTGTGTACTGGATGTGATACTCCAACTGACAGGGCCATGGAAGTTGTCTTTTGGATTTCCCAAATCTGAGCAAATGTCCCTGGAGTCTCAGTGCACACCCCTCTACCCAGGAAAGCAGTGATGGGAGTGCCTCAGTTTCTTCTAGAACACAGCCCTCAGGCCTCCACCTAATACCCCTCTTTCCCAGGATTCAAACTCAAATCCTTAAATCTAGCAGGTGGATGAAAGCTGAAGCAAGGACCTCACAATCCTCCCCTCCTAAGCCCTCAGGAAAAATTTCTCCTTCCTTAATCAAGCAAAATCCTTGGAGCACATTTGTTCAAACAGATCCACTTTCCATTCTCTTACTGGGTAAATAAACGTTTTCCCTAGACACTACTGAATACCAACTTAAGCCCATGCCAGGATCTCTAATAAGTACCAACAAATATCAAACTATCTCCCCAGATATGTATGAAAGGTTCCATTGGAGTCATATTTTCACATAGGGTCTACCTAGATTTCTTCCCTTATCTTACTACAGTTAATGGCTCTGATTGTTTTCTCAAGTATCTCACCCATTAACTGTAGGAGAGATCATTGAGTTACCACCAGAAATGCCAGATGGCATTTTGCCCAAATAGGACTTTTTTCTTATCATTGTTCTATCCTCTCTTTTGATCATTTCTAATCTTCAGTACATTTCTCTTTCATCTGGGTCCACAGCCCCAGGCCAGATTATCATCTGTATTTCTCTATCTCTATATCTCACTTTCCTTGCCCCACTTTTGAGGTAGTTACACTTAGAACAAAGTACCAAAGTGGACATCACCAATTACTTCAGTGCCATTGTCTCAGCACATGCCTTGGAATGTTTTGGTCCAAAAGCTCAACAAGCAAAGAAAATTTTAAGGTTCAGATCCAAAGGACAAGAGACCTTAGAGCATCCTACTTAACCAGTACAGAATGGATCAAATGCACAAAGGAAGACACAAGGCTGTAGCTCAACTGTGAGTCATATGAGATGAGTGGGAATGTTGGCAACACAGCACCAAATAAGGAGAAATGGTAAAAGGAACTTCAGCATAGTCCAGGCAATCAGACACTGTGCAGAACGCAGAGGCACAACTTCTGCTCTTCTCCAAGCATATTAAAGTAAACAAACAACAAACAAACAAACAACTCTTACCTCTTAGCTCTTACCTAAAAGGCACATTGACCTTTTGAAGAAAATGGCAAACAAGGAGCAGAAATTAGAGACCTACTTACTTTCTTTTCCCTTCAATATCCTGAAATAAGCTAGAAACAGCTTCCTAGAACTCTCACACTCTACTTGACAGCGTTTTAATAAAATGTCATGCTATCAGGTTACTTACTTATTTAATGTCCCAGCTACAGTGTCTTGTTGGAATTCACCTGGGAGTCTTGGCAAGCAAAAGAATGTAGCAAATCTTTGGTGGCTGAGATATATCATATTTATGTGGCTAGAAATGGAGATTCTGTGAAAAGAAAAATTAAAGAACAAGAAATTTAATCAGAAGCAGACCAGATGTTTGCTAGGGCTAATCACAGAACACAGTTTTTAACTTTATAAAGATTAACTGAGCCTTCAGAATGACCTATGGTTCAAAGTCTTTCCAGAGAGCACCAGAAAGATCTGTATGAGGGTTGAAATTTATGTTGGAAGAATGGAGAGTTCAGATTCCACTCCCTGTAGAAGACAAGGAAAGAAGCAACCAGAGATGTTCTCCTTACCTGGTTTCTTGAATATATTTACTGCCTACCTCATTCTTCATTGACCCTGTAGCTTAACCCTCCCCAACCTACCCATGTTATCAACAAACAACAATCTTAAAAATAAAAGAACAAAACCTACAGGTTGTAGATGCCTTGCACATATATTTAATAAGTGCTGTTGTTGGGGTGCCTGGGTGGCTCAGTTGGTTAAGCGACTGTCTTCAGCTCAGGTCATGATCCCGGAGACTTGGGATCCAGCCCCAGATCAGGCTCCCTGCTCGGCAGTCAAGCCTGCTTCTCCCTTTCTCACTCCTCCTGCTTGTGTTCCCTCTCTGTGTTTCTTGCTGTCAAATAAATAAAATTTTTTTTAAAAAAAATAAGTGCTGTTGTTAGAAAGATGAAAAAAAAGGAAGAAGGGAGGGAGAGAGGGAGGAAAGGAGAAATGGAGGAAGAGAAGGAAGAAAAGGAAGGAGCAAGGGAAAGAGAAAGGGAAAAACTGGAGGTGAGGGAGAAGGAAAAATAATAAACCCAATATTCTTCATGTTCCATGTAAAAAACATTACCACTTTTACTTTCTAAAGGAAAAAAACAAGACTATCAATATATTTTATCCTGACTTATTAATTTATTTATATATAAATGTGTAAAGAGAAATTTTAGGCCATCTTTCTTTGCACTTAACAGAACACATTTACTAAGAAAGGGCAAGATTAAACAAGAACAGAACTGTTCTAGAAAGTTTCAATACATAGTCTTTAGAGCCCAGGACAGTAGAAACATCTAAATATTCATGAGGGTATGGCTACTAAGTGATGTTGCAGAGCCTTTTTCCTAAAGATTAGGAGAAAAATTCTTGCCCATAACTTCATGATCAGCTTTCTAATCCAACCATAAGGTGCTCACAAAAACTTGATCACCTCTATATCCTACACTCTCCTTTCTTTAAAAGATTACCTTGTTTTAAGGAGGAAAGTAATATACTTTTTCAAATATTTATTAGAGGCAATCCAACTACCTTTCAAAGTTGGAGGAAAATGTGATTTCCTCAGTTTTTGAAAAGCAAAGACATTGGGAAGAAATGTGAGCTTCAGACTTTGGAAACACAAGTAGCAGTGGCAAACATTCTGATCAGTTCATTTTTTGAATTTGGCTTTAAAAGTTCAGATTTGAGTTTTGTCATCCCTCTACTTCCCTCTCCATCACAGACAGATAATATCTATTCTAAAGGAAGCCCAAGTCATCTAAAGTTTAATTGGGTAGGCTTAACATTGTAAAAAATTCAGAAATTAACTTCAGGAAAGCTGTGAATTATAAGAGATATGTATCAGTTCATTCACAACTCCTCAACAATTATTCTATGGTAGCAATTAATAACTTAAGGGGAGCTGAAACCAGGGAATACACAGGCCTTTAAAAATGAATAATGAGGAAAACAAAAAAGCTCCAATTAGTCATGGAAGGAACTTAGAAGTTTCCATTTCAACCTCACAACAAGTAAAAAGCTCAACACACCGAAAAATCAACAACTCTTTGTAGATCCATCAGAGATACAGCTCACAAGGCAAATCACTGCCCTGAAAATTGGAGAGACCAATGGAGAATCACAACCTGCTGAAGCAGAAATCCATGAGAAGAAACCACCATGGGAGTAAGTGCCAGGATAGGAAAACCTGAACTGTAATTGATGGATTGCTGGAGGCTCAGTGTGGATCAGTCAGTTAAAAACTACAGTGGGGGTCATCAGGAGGGCTCCCAAACTTTTGTGAGTTTTACCTCCAGGAGATGTACCAGGGCCTCATAGCAAATACCAGAGAAAAATTCTTTGTGCTTCCAGCAAGGAAAGGGAACAGAAACTGTTTTGAAAAACACAGAATATTTCATGTTTCTTAACAAGGTCTGCTCTCAGGAAAAACAATTTTACCAGAAAAATTGAAGAACATTTTACAATTTTAACCTACTAGGGATTTATCAGAGCCTAACCTATCTGGGAGAAAGGAAAATATCCAGGTCTAGTAGGCTCTAGCCTCTTGAGGGAAGGAGTGTATGAACTCCAGCCCCTCTAGCCATCCTGTCCCAATAGGGGGTTGGGGAGGGATTGAAAAGCACAAGTGAAGTTCACAGTCCAAAGGCAAAGGCTCATCAAAAAAATGAGACTTAATCATAGGACTGTAGAACACTTTCCCTCCCCCACACTTCACTACTACGTTACTAAAAACTTCTGGAACACGGTTCCTTTTACACAGTGTGTCCACCATTGAAGAAAAAATTATAAGGCATACCAAAAGGCAAAACACCATTTGATGATACTGAACACATACCAGAATTAAAATGAGGTATAGCAGGAGCTTTGGCATTATCAGACTAGTAATTTTCTAAAACTATGATTAATATACTAAGGATTTAGTGGAAAAGTAGAAACACAATGTAAGTAGAAAGATAAAAATTCTAAGAATGAATTAAAAACCAAATGCTAAGGGCGCCTGGGTGGCTCAGTTGGTTGGGCGACTGCCTTTGGCTCAGGTCATGATCCTGGAGACCCGGGATCAAGCCCCACATCGGGCTCCCTGCTCGGCTGGAAGCCTGCTTCTCCCTCTCTCGCTCCCCCTCCTCTCTGGTTGTGTTTCTCTCTGTCAAATAAATAAAATCTTTAAAAATAAATAAATAAATAAATAAATAAATAGTAAATTTAAAAAACAAATGCTAAGTATTAAATACACAGTGACATAAATAAAGAATGGCATTAATGAGCTCAATAATAGACAAAATATGCTGAGAAAGACTCTCTGGGCTTGTGAATGTGACAACAGAAACTTCCCAAACTGAAAATCACAGAGAAAGGGACTTGAAAAACAAAGAACAGAATATCCGAGAGCTGTGAAATAACTACAAAAAGTGTAACACACATAATGGACATACCAGAAAGAGAAGAAACAGAGAAAAAAAAACAGAAGGAATATTTAAAGCAATAAAGATTAAGAATTTCCCTAAATTAATATCAGACACCAAAACACATATCCAGGTATCTCAGAACACATCAAGGTAGAATAAATCCTCCAAATTTCCCTGAAACATATCATATTTAAACTTCAGAACATCAAGGATAAATTTTTTTAAAAATTCAAAGAAAATAAAAAAGAAAAAATATCTTACCTATAGAGGAGCAAGATAAACTTGCTTCTTCAGAAATCAAGCAAACAGGAAGAAGGTAGAGTGCATGATGAGGGAATAAAACCTTTGACCCAGAATTCTATACCCCAGGAAATTAGCCTTCACAAATGAAAAAGAGACAAACAAAAATTTGGAGACAAACAAAAATTGAGAGAAACTGTTTCCAGTAGGCCTTCCTGGCAAGAAATGTTAAAGTTCTTCACAGAGAAGGAAAAAGATGTCAGAAATTTGGAACTACAAAAAGAAATGAAAAACATGAGAGAACAAACAAGCAAAAGTAAAATAAAATTTATATTTGTCTTATTCTTAAATGATCTAACAGATAACAGTTTGTTCAAAATAATAATAACAAAAATGCATCAGGTTATATATATGTGATCCTGTATAAGTGAAATGAATGACACCAATGGTATAAGAGATGGGAGGAAAGAACAGATGACATATTTTGTCATTGTAAGGTACTGGCACTATTCATGAAGTGCTACAGTGTTATATGAAAGTGGACTTGGATTGGCTGTAAATGCATATAGCAAACCCTAGGACAACACCTAAAATAAAGTAAAAAGAGAAGTATAATTGATATGACAAGAAAAAAGAGAAAGTGGAATCATATAAAATGACCAATTAAAACCACAAAAGGAAGAAAAGGAAAAGAGTGAAAGATAAAAATAGGAACAAAGAAAAAGGATAACATATAGAATGTAGTAGATATTAATCTAACTATACCAACAATCATTTTAAACATGAGTGGCCTTAATACAACTGAAGGCAGAGATTATGGTGGTAAATCAAAACATAAGACCCAACTGTGTATTATCTGTAAGAAATCCACCTTAATTTTTTAAAGATTTATTTAAATTCAAATTAGTTAACATATAGTGTACTACTAGTTTTAGGGGTAGAATTTAGTGATTCATCATTTGCATATAACACCCAGTGCTCCCTCCCATATAACACCCATCAGGTCCCTCCTTAATGCCCCATTACCCCATCATTCCTCCTACCTCCCCTCCAACAACCTCCACTTTGATCCCTATAGTTAAGAGTCTCATGGTTTGCCTCCCTCTCTGTTTTTATCTAATTTTATTTTTCCCTCCCTTCCCCTACTTTCATCTGTTTTGTTTCTTAAATTCCACATGAGTGGGGAGGGGGGTGAGAAAATGGCAGAGGAGTAAGAGATGTAGATATCATCAGGTCCCAGGAGTTCAGCTATACAATTATCAAACCACTTGGAACACCTACAAACTTAAAGGAAATTGAAGAGAATAACCACATCAATTCTAGGAACAGAAAAGTGACCACTCTGTAAGGTAGGACATGTGGAGAAGTGAATCAGAAGTGACATTTAGGAAGACAGATCTCAGGGTGAGGCTGGCTCTCAGCCAGCAGTAGAGAAGTGGAGCACAAAATCTGAACCTTTAGCAGTCTGTTCCACTGAGGGACATCACCCCAGAGACTAAGCAGGAGGTGGAGCCCTCACAGAGACAGTGTGGTCCTAGGACCTGTGGGGTCACAGAAGGACCTGGGATGCCTAGGTCTGGCAGAGCTCCTCTGAGCCATAGAGTGGGAGGCCACAATCTTCATTCCCATCTTCCAAAGCTGTACAGAAAGTGTTCAGGGAACAAAAGTTATAGAGATCGAACCTGAGCAGATTGCCTAGCCTGGCCCCCAGTAAGGGCAGTGCAACTCTGCCTTGGGCAAAGACATTTGAGAATTAATACAGCAGGCCCCTCCCCCAGAAGATCGGTGAGAACAACCAGCCAAGACCAAGTCCACCAATCAAAGAGAACTGCAGAACTTCAGCGCTAAGGGAATGTACCACATAGAATTCATGGATTTTTTTTCCCCATGATTTCTCAGTCTTTCAAAGTTAAATTTTCTTAATTTTATTTTTTCTCATTCCATTTTTTAAATTGTTTTCTTTCCTATTTTAACATATTTAACTATTTTATCATATCAGTACCTTTTAAAAAATATTTCTTAATTTTCATTGTTATACTCATATTATATCCCTTCATGGTATTTAACCTTATTTTTGTATACATATAGGTTTTTCTTTCTTTAAATTTGGGGATACAATTTCTTCTAATAGATCAAAACATACCATAAATCTAGCACATGGCTTTCTCCTAGTCTCCAGTCTTATAACATTTTTTCTTCTTTTTTTTCCATTCTTTTTTCTTTTTTCAACCAAATTCTTCTTATCAATTCCTTTTTTAGAATCTTTTTTTAATTTTCATCTTTACAGTCATATCCTTCACTTTATCATGTATGCCCTTATTTTTGAACATATATAACTTTTTCTTTCTTTAAAATTTTGGGAGGCAATGTCTTCTAATAGACCAAAATACAACCAAAATCAAATGTGTGGCTCTATTAACTAGTCTAATCATATATAGAGAAAGTGACAGATAGATATAGATGTAGATATAGATTTTCTTTTTTTCCCTTTCTTCTCCCCCCATTTTCAGGTCTCTTCTGATTTGGTTACTGTATATTTGGGGGGGTCATCACTACCTTTTTAGTATTTTGTTCTCTCATTCATCTATTCTTATCTGGATAAATACAAGGCAGAAAAACTCACCTCAAAAAAAAAGAATAAGAAGCAGTAACAATGGCTAGGGATCTAACCAATAGGGACAATATGTCAGAACTAGAGTTCAGAATGATGATTATCAAGGTGCTAGCTGGGCTTGAAAAAAGAATGGAAGATACTAGAGAATCCATTTTTGG
This sequence comes from Spilogale gracilis, assembly GCA_004023965.1. NCBI lineage: Eukaryota > Metazoa > Chordata > Mammalia > Carnivora > Mephitidae > Spilogale > Spilogale gracilis. The sequence continues at coordinate 29,730 of PITA01011624.1, read as the reverse complement.
AGTAATAAAATCCCTTTCTGGAGAAATAAAGAACTAAAATCTAGCCAAGTTGAAAGCAAAACAGCTATTTATGAGGTGCAATGAAAAATGGAGGCTCTTGATGCTAAGATAAATGATTCAGAAGAAAGAATTAGTGATATTGAAGACCAAATGATAGAAAATAAAGAAGCTGAGAAAAAGAGAAAAAAGCAACTACTGGACCATGAGGGAAGAATTCGAGAGATAAGTGATACCATGAGATGAAACAGTATTAAAATAATTGGGATCCCAGAAGAAGAAGAAAGACAGAGAGGGGCAAAGGTATATTGGAGCAAATTATAGCAAAAAATTTCCCTAACTCGGGAAATGGAGCAAACATCAAAATCCAGGAGGCACGGAGAACCACCCTCAAAATCAATAAAAATAGCTCCACACTCTGTCATCTAATAGTAAAACTTAAAAGTCTTAGTGACAAACAGAAAATCCTGAAAGCAGCTCAGGACAAGAGGTCTGTAGCATATAATTCCAGAAATATTAGATTGGCACCAGACCTATCCACAGAGACCTGGCAGGCAAGAAAGGACTGGCATGATATATTCAGAGCACTAAATGAGGAAAAATATTTAGGCAAAAATACTATATCTAGCTAGGCTGTCATTGAAAATAGGAGAAATAAAAAACTTCCAGAACAAACAAGAACTAAAAGAATTTGCAAACACCAAACCAGCCCTACAGGATATATTGGAAGGGGTCCTCTAAGCAAAGAGAGCCTAAAAGTAACAGACCAGAAAGGAACAGAGGCAATATACAGTAATAGTCACCTTCCAGGCAATACAATGACACTAAATTTATATCTTTCAATATTTACCAACCTAAATGAGCTAAATACACCAATCAAAGCACACAGGGTATCAGAATGGATTAAAAAAAAACAAGACCCATCAAAATGCTATCTTCAAGAAACTCACTTTAGACCCAAAGACATCGACAGAATTAAAATGAGGGAGTGGAAAACAATTTACCATGCCAATGAACATCAAAAGAAAGCTGGAGTGGCAATCCTTATATCACACAAAACACTATAATAAGAAATGAGGAAGGACACTATAGCATACTTAAAGAGTCTATCCAGCTAGAAGATCTAACAATTTTAAATATCTATGGCCCTACCATGGGAGCAGCCAATTATACAAATCAAGTAATAACTAAATCAGAGAAGCACATTGACAATAATACAATAATAGTAGGGGACTTTAACACCCCTTCACTGGACATATCATCTAAGAAAAAGATCAAGAAGGAAATAAAGGCTTTAAATGATGCACTGGACCAGATGGACATCAAAGATAATATTTAGACCATTCCATCCCAAAGCAATAGAATACACATTCTTCTCTAGTGCACATGGAACATTCTCCAGAATAGATCACATATTGGGTCACAATACAGGTCTCAACTGTACCAAAAGATTGGGATCATTCCCTGCATATTTTCCAACCACAATCCTTGTAACTAGAACTTAACCAAAGAGGAAAGCTGTAAAGAACTCAAACATATGGAGGGTAAAGAGTATCCTACTAAAGAATGAATGGGTCAACTAGGAAATTAAAGAAGAATTTTTAAAAAGCATGGAAACAAATGAAAATGAAAACACAACTGTTTAAAATCTTTGGGACACAGCAAAGGCGCTCCTGAGAGGAAAGTATATAGCAATACAAGACTTTCTCAAGGAACAAGAAAGGTTTAAGTACACAACCTTACCCTACACCTAAAGGAGCTGGAGAAAGAACAGCAAAGAAAGCCTAAACCCAGCAAGAGACGAGAAATAATAAAGATCAGAGCAGAAATCAATGAAATAGAAACCAAAAGAACAGTAGAACAAATCAATGAAACTAGGAGCTGGTACTTTGAAAGAATTAAGAAGATTGAGAAATCCCTGGCCACACATATCAAAAAAAGAGAAAGGACTCAAATTGATAAAATCATTAAAGAAAGAGGAGAGATCATAACGAACACCAAAGAAATACAAATTATAATAACATATTATGATCAACTATACACCAGCAAATTGGACAATCTGGAAGAAATGGATGCATTCCTAGAGACAAAGTAAGTACCAAAACTGAACCAGGAAGAAAGAGAAAATCTGAACAGACCCATAACCAGTAAGGAGACTGAAGCAGTCCTCAAAAATCTCCAAAATGCAAGAGTCCAGGGCCAGATGGCTTCCCAGGGGAATTCTACCAAACATTTTAAGAAAAATTAATACCTATTGTCCTGAAACTATTCCAAAAAATAGAAATGGAAAGAAAACTTCTGAACTCATTTTAGGAGGCTGGCATCACCTTGATGCCAAAACCAGACAAACATCCCCACCAAAATGGGGAGTTATCGACCAATATCCTTGATGAACACAGATGCAAAACTTCTCACCAAAATACTGGCCAATCAGATCCAATAGTACATTGAAAGGATTATTCACCACCACCAAGTGGGATTTATTCCTGGGCTGCAACATTGGTTCAATATCTGCAAATCAATAAATGTGATATAGTACATTAATAAAAGAAAGAAAAAGAACCATATGATCTTCTCAATAGATGCTGAAAGAGCTTTTGACAACATACAGCATCCTTTCTTCATCAAAACTCTTCACAGTGTAGGGATAGAGGGTACATACCTCAATAACACAAAAGCCATCTAGGAAAAACCCACAGCAAATATCATTTTCAATGGGGAAAAACTGAGAGCTTTTCCCCTAAGGATAGGAACATGGCAGGGCTGTCCACTATCACCACTGCTATTCAACATAATACTAGAAGTCCTAGCCTCAACAATCAGACAACAAAAAGAAATAAAAGGCATCTGAATCAGCAAAGAAGTCACACTTTCCCTCTTTGCAGATGATATGATACTTTATGTGGAAAACTCAAAATACTCCACTCCAAAACTGTCAGAACTCATAAAGGAATTCAGTCAAGTGTCAGATGTAAAATCAATGCACAGAAATCAGTTTCACTTCTATACACCCACTGCAAGACAGAAGAAAGAGAAATTAAGGAGTCTATTCCATTTACAATTGACCCAGAATGATAAGATACTTAGGAATAAACCTAACCAAAGCAGCAAAGAATCTGTACTCATGAAGAAGTACTCATGAAAGAAATTGAGGAAGACACAAAGAAATGAAAAAACATTCCATGCTCATGGATTGGAAGAACAAATATTGTGAAAATGTCTATGCTGCCTAAAGCAATCTACATATTTAATGCAATCCCTATCAATATACCATCAAGTTTTTTCAAAGAAATGGTACAAACAATCCTAAAATTTATATGGAACCAGTAAAGACCCCAAATAGCCAGAGGAATGTTGAAGAAGAAAACCAAAGTTGGCAGCATCAGAATTCCAGACTTCAAGCTCTATTACAAAGCTGTAATCATCAAGACAGTATGGTACTGGCACAAAAACAGACACATTGATCATTGGTCCCAGAAATGGACCCTCAACTCTATGGTCAACTCATCTTTGACAAAGCCAGAAAGAATGTCCAATGGAAAAAATACAGTCTCTTCAACAAATGGCATTGGGAAAATTGGACAGCCACATGCAGAAGAATGAAACTAGATCATTTCCTTATACCACACACAAAAATAGACTTAAGATGGATGAGAAACTCAATCTGAGGTCCATCCAAATCCTAGAGGAGAACACAGGCAGCAACCTCTTCCACCTTGGCCACAACAAATTCTTCCTGGAAACATCGCCAAAGGCAAGGGAAACAAGGGCAAAAATGAACTGCTGGGACTTCATCAAGATCAAAAGCTTTTGCACAGCAATGGAAACAGTCAACAAAATTAAATACAACCAAAAGAATGGGAGGAGATATTTGCAAATGACATAGAAACTAAAAGGCTAGTATTTAAAATCTATAAAGAACTTATCAAACTCAACCCGCAGAGAACAAATAATCCAATCAAGAAATGTGCTGAAGACATGAACAGACATTTCTGCAAAGAAGACATCCAAATGGCCAACAGACACATGAAAAAGTCCTCAACTTCCCTTGGCATCAGGGAAATACAACTTAAAACCACAATGAGATACTATCTCACGCTAGTCAGATGGCTAAAATTAACAAGTCAGGAAATGACAGATGTTGGCGAGGATGCAGAGAAAGGGGAACCCTCCTACACTGTTGGTGGGACTGCAAGCTGGTGCAGCCACTTTGGAAAACAATATGGAGTTTCCTCAAAAAGTTGAAAATAGAGCTACTCTATGACCCAGCAATCACACTACTGGGTGTTTACCCTAAAGATACAAATGTAGTAATCTGAAGGGGCACATGCACCGAAATGTTTATAGCAGTAATGTCCACAATAGCCAAACTATGGAAAGAATCTAGATGTTCAGCAACAGATGAATGGATAAAGAAGACTGGTATATATATACATGGAATTCTATGCAGCCATCAAAAAGAACAAAATCCTGCCATTTGCAAAGACACAATGGAACTGGAGGGTATTATGCTGAGTGAAATAAATCAATCAGGGAAAGACAATTATGATATGATCTCTCTGATATGAGGAATATGAGAGGCAGGGCAGCAGGTCATGGGGGAGAAATGAAACAAAATGGGACCAGGGAGGGAGACAAACCATAAGAGACTCTAAATCTCAGGAGACGAACTGAGGGTTGCTGGAGGTAGGGGGAGGTATTGGGTGGCTAGGTTATGTACATTGGGGATGGTATGTGCTATGGTGAGTGCTGTGAATTGTGTAAGACTGATGATTCAGAGACCTGTACCCTGAAGCAAATAATACATTATATGTTAATTTAAAAAATAAAATAAGAAAAAAAAATCCACATGGTGAAATTATATGGTATTTGTCTTTCTCTCACTGATTTATTTTGCTTAGCATAGTACACTCTAGTTCCATCTAAGCCATTGCAAATGGCAAGATTTCATTCATCTTATGGCTGAGTAATAGTCCATTATATATGTATATGTAGATAGATGATAGATAGATAGATGATAGATGATAGATAGATGATAGATGATAGATAGATAGATAGATGATAGATAGATGATAGATGATAGATAGATAGATGATAGATGGTAGATAGATAGATAGATATGTGTGTGTGTGTGTGTGTGTGTGTGTGTGTGTGTACGTATATGTACTTATACCACATCTTCTTTATCCATTTATCAGTTAATGGACATGTGGATTCTTCCCATATTTTGGCTATTGTTGACATTGCTGCTATAAACATTCGGGTGCATGTGCCCCTTCAAATCACTATTTTTGTATCCTTTAGATAAATAACCTAGTAGTTCAATTTCTGGGTCTTAGAGTAGATCTATCTTTAACTTTTTAAGGAACCTCCATACTGTTTTCCAGAGTGGCTGCACCAGCTTGCTTCCCACCAGCAGTGTAAGAGGGTTCCCCTTTTTCTGCATCCTTGCAAACATCTGTCATTTCCTGAATTGTTAATTTTAGCCATTCTGATTGGTGTGAGGTGGTATATCTCATTGTAGTTTTGATCTGTATTTCCCTGATGATGAGTGATATGAAGCATTTTTTCATGTGTCTGTTGGCCATTTGTATGTCTTTGGAAAAATATATGCTTGTGTCTTCTGCCCATTTCTTGACTGGATATTTTGATTTTGGGGTGTTGAGTTTGATAAGTTTTATAGATTTTGGATAATAACCCTTTATCTGGTATGTCATTTGCAAATATCTCCCATTCCATAAGCTGTCTTTCACTGTTGTTGATTGTTTCCTTTGCCATACAAAAGTTTTTTTATCTTGTTGAGAACCAAGAGTTCATTTTGCTTCTGATTCCCTTGCCTCTGGAGATGTGTCTACTAAGAAGTTGCTACAGTTGATGTCAAAGAGGTTGCTGCCTATATTGTCCTCTAAAATGGTTTTGATGGTTTCCTGTCTCATATTTAGGTCTTTCATCCATTTTGAACTTATTTTGTATATGGTCTAAGAAAGTGGTCCAGTTTCATTCTTCTGCATTTGCAAATGCAACACCATTTGTTTTTTTGTTTTGTTTTGTTTTTGTTTTGTTTTATTTGACAGAGAGAAACACAGCTAGAGAGGGAACACAAGCAGGGGGACTGAGAGAGGGAGAAGCGGGCCTCCCGCCGAGCAGGGATCCCAATGTGGGACTCGATCCCAGATCTCTGGGATCATGACCTGAGCTGAAGGCAGTCGCTTAACCAACTGAGCCACCCAGGCGCCCCATCCAACACCATTTGTTGAAGACGCTGTCTTTTTTCCATTGAATATTATTTCATGCTTTGCCAAAAATTAGTTGACCATATAGTTGAGGGTCCATTTCTGGGTTTTCTATTCTGTTCCATTGATCGATGTGTCTGTTTTTGTATGAATACCATACTATATTGATGACTACAGCTTCGTAATATGGCTTGAAGTCCACCTTTGGTTTTCTTTTTCAACATTCCTCTGGCTATTCTGGATCTTTTTTGGATCCATAGAAATTTTAAAATTGTTTGTTCCAGCTCTGTGAAAAATGCTGGCATTATTTTGATAGGGATTGCTTTGAATCTGTACATTGCTTTAGGTAGTATAGACACTTTAATAATATTTGTTCTTCCAATCCATGAGCATGGAATATATTTCCATTTCTCTGTGTCTTCCTCAATTCCTTTCATAAGTGTTCTATAGCTTTCAGAGTACTGATCATTTACTTCTTCAGTTAGAGAGGTTTCTTATTGTTTTTAGTGCAATTGTAAATGTAACTGATTCCTTAATTTCTCTTTCTGCTGTTTCATTATTGGTGTATAGAAATGGAGCAGATTTCTGCACATTGATTTTATATCATACAACTTTTCTGAATTCCTGTATTAGTTCTAGTAATTTTTGGTGTTTTTTGGGGTTTTCTACATAATGTATCATATCACCTGCAAATAGCAAAGAGTTTGACTTCTTCCTTACCTATTTGGATGCATTTTATTTGTTTTTATTGTCTGATTGTTGGGGTTAGGACTTCTAGTACTATGTTAGACAACAGTGGTAAAAGTGTACATACCTGTCATGTTTCTGACCTTAGGGGAAAAGCTCTCAGATTTTCCCCATAGAGGATGATATTCACTGTGGGTGAATATGGCTTTAATGATGTTAAAGTATGTTCCTTCTATCCCCATTTTCTTGAGGGTATTACCAAGAAAGGATGCTGTATTTTGTCAAATAATTTTTCTGCATATATTGAGAGGATCATATGGTTCTTATCCCTTCTTTTATTAATGTGCTTTATCATATGGAGTGATTTGCATATGTTGAACCATCCTTGCAGCCCAGGAATAAATCCTACTTAATTGTGTTGAATAATCCTTTTAATGTACTTTCAGATTTGATTAGCTAATAACTTGTGAAAATTTTTGCATCCATGCTCATCAAGGATATTCACCTGTAATTCTCTTGTTTAACTGGGGTCTTTGTCTGGTTTTGGTATCAAGATAATGCTGGCCTCATAGACTGAGTTTGGAAGTTTTCCTTCCATTTCTATTTTTTTGGAATAGTTTCAGAAGTATTGGTATTAATGCTTCTTTAAATGTTTGGTAGAATACCTGTGGGAAGCCATCTGGCCTTGGAATTTTGTTTGTTGGGAGACTTGATTACTGAAAATTCAATTTATTTGCTAGTTGTGGGTCTGTTTAGATTTTGTATTTCTTCCTGTTTTAGTTTTGTCCATTTGTATGTTTCTAGGAATTTATCCATTTCTTCTAGATTGCTTAATTTATTTGTACATAATTGCTCATAATATTCTCTTATATCTCTATTTCTGCAGTGTTGATTGTGATCTCTCCTCTTTCATTGATGATTTTATTTATTTGGGTCCATTATCCTTTTTTCTTGATAAGTTTGCTAGGGATTTATCAATTTTGTTAATTCTACTCCTAGTTTCCTTGATCTTTTCTTGATTTCTAGATCATTGAGTTCTGCTCTAATCTTTATTATTTTCTTCTTCTGGTGGATTTAGGCACTATTTGAAGTTCTTTTTCAGCTCTGTTAGGTGTAAGGTTAGGTTGTATATTTGAAACTTTTCTTGCTTCTTGAAGAAGATCTGTATTGTTATATACATCCCTCTTAGGACTGCCTTTGCTGTGTCCCAAAGGTTTTGGACTGTCACGTTTTCATTTTCATCTGCTTCCATGTATCTTTTTAATTTTTCTTTAATTTCTTGGTTGACCCCTTCATTCTTTAGTAGGATGTTCTTTAACTTCCATGTATTTGTGGTCCTTCCAATTTTGTTCTTGTGGTTCACTTCAAGTTTCATAATGTTCTGGTCTGAAAATATGCATGGTATGATCTCAGTCTTTTTGTACCAGTTAAGGCCTCATTTGTAACCTTGTATGTGATCTATTTTGGGGAATGTTCCATATGCACACAGAAAATGTGTCTTCTGCCACTTTCAGATGAAATATTCTGAATATATCTGTTAAGTCCATCTGGTCCAGTTTGTCATTTACAGTTGTTGTTTTCTTGTTGATCTTCTGCATAAATGATTTGTCCATTGCTGTGAGTGGGGTGTTAATGTACCCTATTATTATTGTATTATTGATTGTCTTTAAGTTTCTTATTAATTGATTTATATATTTGGCTGCTCCCAAGTTAGGGACAAAAATATTTATAATTGTTTGATCTTCTTGTTTGGAGACCCCTTTATTAGGATATTGTATCCTTCATCTCTTGTTCAGTCTTTGATTTAAAATCTAGTTGTCCAGGGGCACCTGGGTGGCTCAGAGAGTTAAACCTCTGCCTTTAGCTCAGGTCATGATCTCAGAATCCTGGAATCAAGGCCCACATCGGGCTCTCTGCTCAGTAGGGAGCCTGCTTCCCCCTCTTTCTCTGCCTGCCTTTCTGCCTATTTGTGTTCTCTCTCTCTCTCTCTCTCTCTCTCTCTCTCTCTCTCTCTCTCTCTGTCAAATAAATAAATAAAATCTTTTTAAAAAATAAAATCTAGTTGTCTAATATAAGTATAGCTGTTCCCACTTTCTTTTAATGTCCATTAGCATGATAAATGGTTCCCCATCCCCTTTTTTTCAATCTAGAGGTGCCTTTAGGTCTAAAATGAGTCCCTTGTAAGCAGCATATTGATGGATCTTTTTTTTTTAATCCATTCTGATACCCTATGTCTTTTGATTAGAGCATTTAGTCCATTTACATTTAAAGTAATTATTAAAAGATATGAATTTAGTGTTGTGTTATCTGTAAAGTTGCAGTTCCTGTAGATTATCTGTTCCTTTCTAGTCTTTATTACTTTTGATCTCTCTTTCCCACTCAAAGTAACCCCTTTAATATTTCTTGCAAGGCTGGTTTTGTGTTCACAAACTTCTTTAGTTTTTGTGTATCTTGGACACTCTTTCTCTCTCTTTCTATTCTGAATGACAGTCTTGCTGGATAAAGTATTCTTGGCTGCATATTTTTCCCCTTAGCATATTGACTATATCATGCCACTCCTTTCTGGCCTGCAAGCTCTCTGTGGACAGGTCTACTGCTAGCCTTTTGTGTCTACTCCTGGAGGTTAAGGTCATTTGTTCCCTAGCTGCTTTCAGAATTCTACCTTTATCTTGGATTTTGCAAGTTTCACTATGATATGTCATGGTGTTGATCTGTATTACTTGATTTTGAGAGGAGTTCTCTGTGCCTCTTAGACTTGAATGCCTATTTCCTTCCCCAGATTAAAGAAGTTCTCAGCTATAATTGGTCCAAGTAAACCTTCTGCCCCTTTTTCCCACTATTCTTCTGGAACTCCTTTGATACGGACATTATTTCACTTTATGGAATCACTGAGTTTCCTAAGTCTACCTTCATGATCTAATAGTTTTCTTTCCCTATTCTTTTCAGTTTCATTATTTTCCATTATTTTATCTTCCCTATCACCTATGCTCTCCTCTGCTTCTTCAATCCTCATTGTCATTATACCCACTTTGTTTTGCATCTAGTTGTAGCATTTTTTACTTTAGCCTGACTAGTTTTTAGGCCTTTTTATCTGCAGCAAGGGTTTCTCTGGTGTTCTCTGTGTTTTTTTGAGTCTCTCTAGTATTCTTATGACTGTTGATCTAAATTCTTGTTCAGATGTATTGCTATATCTGTTTTCAGCAAGTCCCTGGCTATAATATCTTCCTGCCCTTTCTTTCCTCTCTCTTGTCATTTTGGAAAAGTTTATATATTTTGTAAGTAATGAAAGTTTTTTTTTGTTTCCTGCACCTCAGAGTAATGCTATATTACAAAGTGTCCAAGGCCTGGCTCTTTAAGAAATGTTTCTGGTGTGCACTTTGCTGTTGCATTTTGGCTGCTCTTTCTCACTGGTCAGTCCTCTGTAGAGATCCTCCTTGCCTGCAGTGGGGAGTGCTTGGACCTTTATCTAGGTGTGCTTTCATTTGTTTGTGGAATAAAAGCTTGGAAAGAAATAAAGGAAAGAAGGAAAATAAAAGAAAGAAATGAAAAGAAAAGAGAAGAAAAGAAAAGGAAAGAAGGGGGCGGTAGGCAAGCCTGCTCCAAAAACAAGAGAAAATGAATGAAAAAGTATGAAAAAGACCAAGAGACAATCAAAAAAATTGTAACTTAATTCCAAATAAAAAGAAAGGAGAAAAAAGAAAAAGAAGCCTGGTCCAGAAAAAGACACAAAAGAAAATGAAAAACAAACTAACAAACAAAAAAACTGTAAGCTTGATTCCAAAGGGAAAGAATGAGAAGAAGAAGTATATAAGTAAGTAAATAAATAAATAGCCTGGTCCTATTTCCCCAGAACTGCAGGGAATGCTTTGAAACACTGTGTGATAGGTTGACTTGGTGTATGCAGTGTGCCGCCTGCATGCTCTTCTGGCATAGAGGCCCACGATGCTGACTTGGAGTCCGTCCTGCGCCAGTGTAAAAAGCAGCTTGCCAAGCACGGAGGCGTGGGCCCCACCTCCACCGAGGGCTTCTGTGTTGCTCTCTGAAGACCAACCATGTGGCTAGCAAGAAAAATGGCACCACCCTACTCCATAGTCCCTGGAGAGGGATTCCTACACCACTGCTGTTCAGAAAGCCCTCACAGAAAAGCCAGAGCCATCAGCACACCTGGCATCCAGCTCTCCTGCATTTTGTCTTTGGCACAGCTGGGATTCAAATCTCCAGACCTTGGTTTTATCCTTGGCGCATGGCTGGGATTCAAAATTCCAAATCTTAAAGGAGCCAAAACTGCTGGGATGTGCTCCTTCCTTTGGATTAGAGCCTTGCTGCACTCTGACTAGGGCCATTTGTTCCAAAAAAACAGTCTCTCACCTGCACAGGGCATGGGATCTATGGCATGTCACCATGAAAAGCAGCAAACATGTGATGCACTCTCTGCATGACTTTGTGACCTGCAGGTGAAAGCCTGTTTTGCTGGAGTCTGCAGGGTCTTTTGTCCTTGGAGAGGCAATATGCCCTCATCCAAATGTGCTCCAGGAAGGGGAGTGATCTCTCCCAGTGTGGCCCAGGAGATATCTACACCACTTTGTGCTCACTCCCAGGCCAGGGCTGTCCTTCTCTCCAGGAGTGTACATTATGGCTCCGCTCTGTCACAACTTCCAAACCTCGGAGCTTCAGCTTCATTCACTGTTTGAAAAAACAAAACAAAACAAAACAAAAACATGCCATTCAGTTTCCCTGGCTCCCCAGTATGTGGTCAGAGATGTTGTCTTCTTGTGTGAACCCCATGCTGCACTCTGTAAACCTCTCCTTCACTCTTTCCCTCTTCTCTCCCTGTGAAAATAGTACCTTCCCCTCCATGGCTCAGCAACTTTTCTCTCCCACAATTCACTTCCATGCATCTCATACCTGCCACACTGTCTCCCTCCAACCACGGAGAATCTTCTTCCAATCCTCAGGTTGATTTCCTGGGTATTCCATGTGATCTGACCTCAATACAGCCAGGTTCTAGGGAAGAGGAAAGCCCAGGGTCACCCAGCTACTTCTACCATCTTAACTTCTCCCCCTCAAGCAACCCACTTAACATATAAAGGCACATAAAGATTAAAAGTAAAGCCAAGCAGAGAAAGTCAATTATATGGTTTCATTTTACTTGTGGAGCATAAGGAGTAACATGGAGGACATTAAGAGAGGAAAAGGAAATGTGACCTGGGGTAAATCAGAGAGGGAGATAAAGCAGGAGAGACTGTGGACTCTGAGAAATGAACTGAAGGTTTCGGGAGGGAGGGGTTGGGGGGATGGGTGAGCCTGGTGGTGGATGTTAAGCAGAGCATGTATTGCATGGAGCACTGGGTGTGGTGCCCAAACAATGAATCTTGGAACACTGAAAAAATAAAATATAAATTATTTTTAAAAAGTAAAGGGGTAGAAAAATACTATCCTAATGCTAATCAAAAGAAAGCAGGAATAGCTATATTAATGTCAGACAGAGCTGACTTCATAGCAAGAAAAGTCATCAGGAAGCATATTATTATTACATAATAATAAAGGAATCACTTCTCCAAGAAGACAAACAATCTTTAATTTGTATGTGCCTAATAACAGAGCAAACAAATATGTGAAGCAAAAACTGATAAAACTGCAAGGAGAAATAGATGGATCCTATTATAGTTAGACACTTTAACACCCATCTATCAGAAATGGACAGACCCAGTAGAAAAATCAGTAAAGACATACTTGAATTCAACAGCATCATCAGTCATTGGATATAATGGATATCTATAGACTACTTCAACAGCAAAATACACATTCTTCTCAAGTTCACATGGAATATTTATCAGCATGTATCACATTCTGTGCCATAAAACACACTCATCATTAATTTAAAAGAACAAAACTTATACACATTCTGCTCTCAAACCACAATAGAAGTAAACTAGAAAGATAACTAGGAAATCATAGAAAATGTGAATATTAAATGCCATACTTCTAAACAACACCCTAATTACAGGAGAAATCTCCAGAAATTTTTAAAAATATGTTTAACTAAATGAAATTGAAAATACAACGTATCAAAATTTGTGAAATGCAGCAAAAGCACTGGGTCATAAACGTACATACCAAACATAAAACTACTAAACCAGAAGATAACTAAGGAGAAAATCTAGATGATCTTGGGGGTGGCAATAATATCTTAGAATCAACACCAAGGCATGATCCAAGAAAGAAATATTTGATAAGCTGGACTTTATTAAAATGAAAAAGTGGCTCTGTGGAAGACACTGTCAGAAGAATAAGAAGATAAGCCAGAAACTCGGTGAAAATTTTGCAAAAGATACATCTGATAAAGAGCTATTATCCAAAATATACACAGAACTCTTAAAACTCAGCAATAAGAAAACAAGTAGCACAATTTAAAAATGAGTAAGGGACCCAAACAGAATTCTCATCAAAGAAGATATACAGATGGCAAGGAAGGAAATGAAAAGATGTTCAACGTCATATATCATCAAGAAAAAGCAAATTAAAACAATAATAAGATACCATAACAATAAGATACCTATATTATTAGAATGGCCCAAATCCAAAACACTGACAACACAAATGTCAGTGAGGATGTAAAACATTACTGATGAGAGTACAAAATGGTACATCCACTTTGGAAGATAGTTTGATGGTTTCTTACTAAACTAAACATACTCTTAACATATAATCTAGCAACTGCACTCCTTGGTATTTACCAAAACTTATGTTCACAGAAAAACTTGCACATAGATATTTATAACAGTTTATCTATAATCTCCAAAACTTGGAAGCAACCAAGATGTCCTTCATTAGGTGAGTAGATAAATAAACTGTGGTACATTCAGACAATGGAATATTATTCAGTGCTAAAAAGAAATGAGCTATCAAACCATGAAGACACATGGAAAAAACTTAAATACATACCATTTAGTGAAATAAGCCAATGTGGAAAGGCTATGCACTATATAGTTCCAACTGTATGACACTCTGGAAAGGGCCTTAAAGAAGGTAGTGAGATCTGTGATTGCCAAGGATTAAGGAGGAGCTATGGATGAATGTACATTCCACAGAGAATTTTCAGGGCAGTAAAACTATTCTGTGTAGTACTACAGTGATGGCTACACCTCATTATATATATGTAAAAACCCATAAAATGTGCAGTACTGAGATTAAACCCTAATGTAAACTATGCACTTTGGGTGATAATGATGAGTCAATATAGGTTCACCAAATAAGTATAAAATATCACTATGGTGTTGGGAAGTGGGGCTTGTGTGGCAGCAGGGGGTATATGGGAACTCTGCAGTTCCTGTTCAGTTTTGCTGTGAACCTAAAAACTGCTGCTAAAAATAAAGTTTATTAATTTAAAAAATGAACCATAATGCAAAAACAAAATGTATTAGGCAAGTATACTTCTTCCACGAAGACTAAAATACAGACTTGTTAATTCAACACAACAAAATTTGGGCATCTCCCATGCAGGAGCCACTGGCCAAGGTAGTAGGAGAATAAAATAAATGAAACTTATATCTTACCTAGTGGGGTGGGGATATAATTATATAATTATAATATATTGTGAGAAGTGTTATAATAAAAATATGTATGAATATCTGAAGTACAACGGAAGGAGATATAGTAGAGTTTCAACATTTAATTTATCTACAGAATTATGGAAACTACCACCTGTGAAGATGAGGTATTATCACAACAAATGAATGTGTTAATTTCTACAAAATGTATAACTTAATAGTAATATGAAGAGAAAAAAAACAAAGATAAATCAGGGCTTTAGAATTCTTTTTTTTTTTAACATTTTATTTATTTATTTGACAGAGAGAGAGAGAGAGAGCTAGAGAGGGAACGCAAACAAGGGGAGTGGAGAAGGAGAAGTAGGCTTTCCACCGAAGAGAGAACCCAATGCGGGGATTGATCCCAGAACCTTGGGATCATGACCTGAGCTGAAGGTAGATGCTTAATGACTAAGCCACCCAGGTGCCCCAGTGCTTTAGAATTCTTCAGCTAGTTTCTCTTCCATTGTTAAGGATTAGAAAGTTATCTTGAAAACAAGTGGTTTTAATACCGCGACATCTGCATTTAGAATTTCCTGATTTTTTTCCCTTTGCTCAGTAGTTCTCAACCTTTAAGAAATATAAGAATTAGTATAGTAGGGTTATAAACACAAAATTATGTGTATCAGATTTTATAGCTTGCCTAAAAAAAATTCTTGAATTTTTTTGACCACACAAATTTTCTGGTCTCACATGATGTTCTCTTACCTCTCTACTGGCTTTGTTTTAGGTGTTTTCCCAGAGGATGTGATAGTAGAGTGAAATCTAACATGATAAAATAAATTGTTTTAATTTAAATTTAAAATAAGCTCATTCCAGCTACAATTGAAAAGACAAGAAATAACAAGTGTTGTTGAGGACATGGAGAAAAGGAAATCTTGTTGATAGAAATGTAAATTGGTGCATCCATGGTGGAAAACATTACAGAGTTTGCTCAAAGAGTTAAAAATAGAAACACCATCATATTCAATATTCCCACAACTGAGTATATACCCAAAGAAAACAAAAACACTAATTCAAAAGATATATGCACCCTGTGTTTATAGCAGTGTTATTTATAATAGCCAAGATATGGAAGAAACCCAAGTGTCCATCAATAAATGAATGGATAAAGAAGATGTGGTATGTACATGCAATTGAATATTAGCCATAAAAAAGAATAAGATCTTGCCATTTGTAGCATGGGTGATCTAGAGGGTATTATGCTAAGTGAAAAAATCAGTCAGAGGAAGACAAATGCCAAATAATTTCACTTACATGTGGATTCTAAAAAATAAACCAACAAACCAAAAAAACTGACTCGTACATACAGAAAATGGTGGATGCCAGAGGAGAGGTGGGAGGCGTTGAAATAAAGGAAATTAAGAGTCACAAACTTCCAGTTCTAAAATAAATGTCATGGCAATGAAAAAGTATAGCATAAGGAATACAATCAATAATATTATATAAGGTTGTGACTACACTAATCTTGGTGAGCACCGACTAATGTGTTGAATAGTTAGATCAATATTTTGTACACCTGAAACTAATTTAGCGTTCTATGTTAATTGCAATTCAATAAAATAAAATCAGCTCAATTTTAGATTGTTTAAAAGAAGTGATTTCATGCTTAGATTGGGATTCAATATGCTATCCCATATAATCTGACTGGAAAGTGTATAAAATGTGATGTTACCCCCAGGAATTCTCATTGCTGAGTGTACCACAAGTTAAAACAAATAAAACTAAAACTATTAAATGAGTAACTTAAAGGATTTTTGCACAAGCACAAATATTAACTTATCATTGACAAAAAATGGAAAAGTAGAAAGTTACACACAAGTAATCATTTTCCAAACATTATAATGTGAAATACAAAACTGCCGAATTCCAACTATGTGTGGCATCCCTTTCTCCTAAAATCTCTGTACAGTACACCCAGACTTAGTCACAACCACATCTTTTTTTAATGGCAGTTGGCTGGCACTACCTGCTTTGCATGTTATAAAATTCCCCACAGACATGACTGGTTTCATGAATATTTAGATGACAAAAAGTTGCAGGTAGGATGTCAGTATATAGCCATATTTCTGCTTGTTCTTAAGGACAAGGAAGAAAAGAAGAAACACAAAGATGGTTTATTCACTCCCAATCATACAAAAGAGATTAGAATTTTCCAAAGTATGTTTTTAGAATACCAGGCTCAAGAGATATTTTATGAAGAGTTCTATGAACAAATGACACGCAGTGTACTCCCTTCTTGGAAACTCACAAGGCACATTAAAATATTAGAAAACTCTTAAAAGTCTAATAGTAAAATAATGTGTTGCACTCTGTTTAACCAGTATTCCCAGACTTGATATATTATGGAACTGAAGGATAGCAGAATATACCATCCCAAAATGTCATTTGTGCATAAGGATTATTTTGAGCTAAAGGCACTTGAAGCACAATAGAAAATGCTGAACCAGAGAAAACTATAGGAGCTATTCTTGAAAGTATGTCTCCCATTTTAAACAGAAATTCTTACATTATAAAACTGATAAATGATGAGGTTATTATTCCATTTTCATGAACATTCACCATAGAATTATCTTATTATTTTTTAAAATATTTTATTTATTTATTTGACAGAGAGAAACACAGCTAGAGAGGGAACACAAGCAAGGGGAGTGAGAGAGGGAGAAGCAGGCTTCCTGCGGAGCAAGGAGCCCGATGTGGGGCTCAATCCTGGGACTCTGGGATCATGATCTGACCCGTAGGCAGCTGCTTAACAACTGAGCCACGCAGGTGCCCCTAGAATTATCTTATTAAAACTTCCCTTATACATTTAAAGTTAACTAACTTTTAATTTGTTTTTATTAGTTAACTCTCATGCAATTCTTCCAGAAAAATAGTAATTGATGTGGGCTTTTTAAAACCATTGAATGTCAAAATGGTTCTTCCCACCCAAGTATGATATGATCATAAAAATTAAAGACCCCAGAATTCAGCGATACAGTAACTGATGAAGTCTTCTATTAAGCATATTTATTAAAGTAACTTGCATGGTGCCTGGGTGGCTCAGTTCATCAAACAGCTGCTTTCAGCTCAGGTCATGTTCTCAGGGTCCTGGAATAAAGCCCTGCATTGGGTTCCCTGCTCAGTGAGTAATCTGCTTCTCCTTCTAGCTCTGCCTTTCCTACATTCTCGTGCTCTCTCTCTCAGAAAAATAAATGATTTTTTAAAAAATAAAGTAACTTGCACAAAGTAGGCACTTATTACATTGTACTTGAACTGAGCTAAACTGAACTGAAACACAGTATGCTTAATGGGGGAAAGCTAACAAAAAAAAACAAAACAAACAAACAAAAAAAAAGGAGCTACAGTCTTCTCCAACATATTTCTATAAACCAGTTAGTTCATAGGTAGAGGAATTCTGCCAGTATAGCATGAAAAACTTGTGTTGGTTGATATGTATTGTTTTTTCAGATGAAAATACCAGAGAAGTATTAAGAACAGTTTTAGCTTGGTAACCGTACAGACAAGAGCCTTTTCACTTACATTATTTCAAATGTGGACCTTCTCTCTTCTTCTAAGAGGTGCACCCCAGCCTTGAAGTGCTCTTCTTCCTTTGTTCTGAGCTCCAGTTCCAGTTGCATTATCTCCATGCTTGAAAACCAGCATTTTCATTTCACTTGTGAATTTGTAATATCCCCTGAGGCAGCCCTCACCTGGTAAGTCTTAAGACATGGTTCCTGTTTTTGCTTAAGTTCTCGTTTCAAAGTTGCACAGGTTTTAAGCATCTGCCCCAATTCTATTTTCTTATAAGCCTTGATACTTTTAGAACCAAATTTTTCAGAATAAGAAGTTTTGAGGAACATAAATTTCATGTCCTATTAAGAACTACTGCAGTTATAAGTTAGTGTCTTAAAAGAACGAATGAGTTGTATGTTTTGATGATACAGTCTGTTGTTTGTTTCTCAAACCCCAAGAGTGTTAGGGGCGAAGAGGAGTTCAGATGGGTTGAATGACTTCAATATCCTCCTAACCCTTCCATTTGCTCTCATCTGGCCTTTTATCTATTTTTAGAAAAAAAATGCCAAACTCAGGGCTTTTGTAGATATTCCTTCTATTCATTTAAGTCTCAGCTCAAATGTCACCTTCTCAGAAAATCTTTCCTGACCATTTTACCTAAGGCTATACACCCCCAAAACCTCTGTTCTATCGCGTTTCTCTTTCTCATTGCCTTTGTGATAAATACTTAACATTTTCTGACTTTTGTGGTTTGTCAGTCCCATGAAAACTTGGACCACATCTGCCTTTTTGAGTAGAGAAAAAGCCAGAGACAAGGACACTCACAGCTAAAGGGATATGTACAATGCAAAAGCACCCCACCTATACTCTTTAGTCTACCTACCTACGCTTCTAGTCCCATCTCATACTACTCTCCCTAGCAGCTTCTCATCCCAACCCTAGCCATTACTGAAAAGTTAGGAAGAGCCACCAGTCTCCTCGCTTGATCTCAGGTCATGTACTACCCTTACCAGTTCATTGATAAATTCTCAGTGTCTAGATGACATTGGCTTCTAGGAGGCACTACAAAAATATTTCTCAATGGTATGACATAATAAAAGAAAAAATACTAATCAATGAATTAAGAAATTTTTCTCTGGCCACTTAAAATAATCTTTAAATCACTGAATCTTCTCAATTTGTTTTGTTCTCCCCTATCCTTTGGGCTTTTACCTGATTATCTCTCAATGCATATAGATGATAGTTATTTTTGTTTCCTGTGTCTTAGTCAATCCTTAGCTGTTTTCCCTGTTGACTTTGATATTTTTTAAAAATCTGTATCATCTGATGGATGGTGGGTACTGAGGGCACGTATTGCATGGAGCACTGGGTATGAGACATAAACAATGAATCTTAGAACACTGAAAAAATAAAATATTTTTTTAAAAAAATATGTATTATCTAAAGACAATGTAGTATAAAACCAAGTAGATGTGAGTCAATGGATGCTTTAGTTATTCAATCTGAGTGCATTATGTTCTAGTGGAAAACCTTGCTTCTGAATGGATAATACATAAGAGACTGGAGGACCTAAACGTCCATATTCAAAGCAGTTTCAAGTCCATAAAGTCATGCTTTTATCACCATAAAATAAGTGAAAGTAAATGGTGTCTAGGATTATTCTTTTAAATATACCATCAAATGCATCATTTTTCCCTTTCTCTTAATCCAAGCTCCAATTTCAAAGAATAATTCCCCAGTGAAGAGAATTATCTCTGTTCTTGATTTGTAATTCAAAACTAAAATGTAGTTGGAATTCATGTTTAGATAGTTTAAATAACATAATTACTAATTAAGAAATAAAAATTTACCAAATAGGTATTTTGGTATACATGGAACTATACAATATGAATATATATTTTAATTTTTTGATTATTATTTAGGTTGGTGTCATACAGCTACAATTATAGGGATAGATACGGGCACTGTTATAGTTGATACTTTTGTTCATTCATCTAATATCATTGAATCATTTGAGTCCTGATTATAATGTTCAAATTTAATTCCAATGAGTATTCCTATGTAATTCACATACAAAGTTCAGGTATATGGCACCTTGTTCAATATAACAGAAGCACGAAACCTTACCAGCTCCCATGCTGTGTCACTGTCACATTCTAATGGGGCTACAAGGCCATTACCCTGTACCTTGCCTTACAACTAGGAGGACCCTTTGTTTCACTGAATAGTAATTTCAAATGTAAACAATGCCTTTAGAACAAAATATTGAAAAACTCTGAGCCTAATGCTGCTGCAAATAAAAAAAGACTGGGAAACTGAATGTTCCCGCTACAATAACCAATGAATTCACAGTAGATGAAGCAGTTTCTATTAACTGGCCCAATGGTGGCTTAGCTGTCAAGAAATCTCCCATGGGGTTGCTATGCACAAATCAGGCCAACACTAATGAATCTCATCCTATTCACTTCACTTCTAAAACTATTATATAAATTGGTTCAGTGGCATGGAGGATAAATACAGTTAGCAGGCTATAGGCTAAAAAAGGACAGAGAGAGTTCAGCATTAACACACAGTGGCAAGCCCACATAAAGATGCTTTCACTAGATCTACTACCTAAATATAAGCTAATCAACAGTAGTTGTTGATGATGATAAGTAACATTTATTAAGCTGCTAAGATATATCAGGCTTTGTTCTACAAAGTGCTAAGTACTATGCATGCCAACTCCCTACTACTATAAACTCCACTTCAGAGCTAAAGAAGGTAGGGCTTAGGGAAGTTAAGTAACTACTCAGGGATCCCATAACCAGGAAAGACCAAACCTTGAACTCTTTGTGCTCCAACTCCAGATTCTGTCTTGTTCACTGTCATACAACTGCATGGAACAGATAAACAATAAAATAGAGTAGGAGTGGGGCACTGGGTGGCTCAGTCAGTTAAGTGTCTGCCTTCACGCAGGTCATGATCCTGGAGTCCGGAAACTGAGCCCCACTTTGGATTCCTTGCTTAGCTGGGAGTTTGCTTCTCCCTCTCCCTCTGCCTCCTCCCTCTTCTTGTGCTTTCACACACTTTCTCTCTCACATGTGCTCTCTCTCTCTCTCTCACTCTCTCTCTCTCTCTCAAATAAATCTTGAAAAGCTTAAAATAATAAAATATAATAGGAGTGAAAAGTGTTAACATGTTAGTTTCCTTCTAGTGATGTCAGGGCATGTGATTTCCTCTCTTCAATGGATTAAATATAAACAAGTATAATAAAGAGAGATCTCAGGACTAATATCACTCTTCCACTCTATATTGTTCCTACTTTCAGAACTGAGATTAAGATGATCTCCAAAGTGCTTTCCAGTTCTCAACTTGTTCCTGACTTCCCTCCTGAGTTTGTTTTGATATAATCAAGTCCAACTTCTTCAACCACATCAGAAACAGAGAGCCAGTGTTCTGCTCCATGCAGCCTTCAACACCTATTGACCTAATAGACTCCTGTTGTGAAAACTGCTCCCCCATGAATATTTTCTAAAATTCCAGACATTTTAAGTTTCTTATGCTTTCTAAAATGTAGCTTTATCTCCTTGTGAATTTCCAAAATCCATAGGTTAAACTGTAAGTAAAGTGAAACCTGGCCATTGATAGAGCCTGTGAAAGATGTGTAGGAAGGCCTAGAGAAGGACTAGAAAAGGTCATGAGGCCCCAGAGAGTAATCCAAGGGACACAGAGGTGGTCAAGGTCATGGGCCTGGGACTTCTGATTCATGAATGTAACATACTCAAAAGAGTTAATTACGGGATGCTCTCAAATCTTCTGTGGCTCTGTAAATCAAATTTATCCTTAAAAACTACTTTAAATCCAATAAATATTCAATTGTTACAGTTGTTGCCTCCTAACTGAAAGTCAATTACTCAGGTTAGTGACATTTGGCACTTGGTCTGATCTACCTGGAAACATGCATAGCCAGCTAAGTCACGGTCAAGGAGGCAAGCCCCAACAACTGCCTCTTTTTGTCTTCTTTGTAGATTAAAAAAAAAAAAAAGCTAAAAAGAAATCACCGATGCTGGGAAATGGCCATTTTTTTTGATTGAAGTATTACACATTATAAAGTGTATTTATCTGAGATAGACAGCTCAATGAATCTTTACATATATGTAACCCCCTTTTAATCACTGCCCATGCAATCACACTGGAGTCTGGGGCAGTAGACGGAAGTACCTTCAGTACCACGGAAGGTTCACTTGTGCCTCCTCTGGGTCAATACCCCTCACTAAGGATAATCACTATTCTGACCTTCCCTGATTTCATGGATCCATTTTACCTGTTTGAACTTCTTTAAAAATGAAACCATGTAGATACAGTATGTATTCTTGTGTATCTGGCTTATTTTGCTCAGCATTATTTTTAAAAATCATCCTATTATTGTTTGAAGGTCAATAGTTCATTCTTTTTTATTGTCATGCAAGTATTCTATTCTATAGAAGGATGTGTAAGTTGTGTCTAGTTTGGGGTGACTCTGATTAATGACCATATGAACATTCTCATACAAGTAATTTCTATTGGGTAATACCCAGGACTGAAATTTCTGGAGCAGACTGTAGGTATACATTTGCCTAGAGTAGACACTGCTAACCAGTTGCCCAAGGTAATTGTACCAATTTGACTCCCATCAGCAGTGTGTGAGAGTTCCAGTTGCTTCACACACATGACTGTTGTACTGATTTTAAAACTAGCTGAGAGGGGCACCTGGGTGGCTCAGTTGGTTAAGTGACTGCCTTCTGCTCAGTCATGGTCCCGGAGACCTAGGATCGAGCCCCCTGCTTCTTGCTCTCTCACTCGTCCTTGCTTGTGTTCCCTCTCTGGCTGTGTTTCTCTCTATCAAATAAATAAATAAAAACTTTAAAAAAAAAAACTAGCTGAGAGCAAGAACCTTTTTCCAACCTGCCATGACCACCAAATTTCTCATCATCCCCAATTGCTATTACTATCAATTACTATTTTTATTTCCCAGAATTAAAACAACCAGAAATGTTTGCTCAGATAGTTAACCTGAATATCAATGAAATGCAAAGAATTCCTTTTTTTTTTACTTTTTAAATACTTTTTTTTATTTATTTGAGAGAGGGAGAGCACAAGTTGGAGGGGGCAGAGGGAGAGAAAGAAGCAGACTCTCCACTGAGCAGGGAGCCCAATGCACAGCTGGATCCTAGGATCCTGGGATCATGACCTGAGCAGAAGGCAGACACTTAACTGACTGATTCACCCCACAAAGAATTCTTTAGATCGAATATAAAGATTTCTGATAACAAATGTCTAATGAAGAAAATGTTGAGGTTTCTGTTGGATGTGTAGGCTAGAGTTTTATACTTGATTCTTTACAAGTCTGCATTTGAGCAGGTTGGCTAACAATGGCTTCAAAATAATTAAGCAATTAGATGATTCAGTTTTTATCATTTGCAAACAAATTTGCCTTTAGACAACACAGTGGGGAATGAAAGCTCCTCCTCCGCACAGAGCAATCCTTGCTTTATCCCATCCATCTTCATTAGTTGTCACCAGGGTTAATATAAGAAAGTTCCACTTTCAGCAATTTATTCTTGAACCAATTTGATTATGAAGTTTATGCACAAAAGGCCCATTTGTCAAAAATATAGAATGTACATGGTTGGGAGATAGAAGATTTTGAGGAAGTGAAAGGTAAATGAAACAGTCACAGAAATTAACACAGAAATGTGCATGCCTTCACACACTAATTTGAGTAAACAGACACTTTGTTTCTTTAAAATTCTTACAAATGAATTTGCTTTCTCCTGGCATATGTCATATACAGAACAATTGTGTATGTCAATCCTGTTCAGTTTCAACTACTTTCATTCTTCATGAAAACTTTGTTTATGACCCTACGTCCTCAAAGTCTGAGTGTTGCTTACATCCAGACATTCTTTGCCATCCAACACTTTTTGTCATGGAAAGGTGTCCAAAACCATTCTCCTACATAATCAAGCAAGACAGTTCCTCAGATGTTTGATGTCTCACCATCAGCCACTGCCATTTTGAAGGAACTGTTTGCTTCTGTAAGTACAAATACAACCTAAGAACTTACTCTCCATCTATTCTCTTGTGAGCCCACATCCATGAACTTCATGAAAGCACCTACCATAAAAAGCAGTAACATAAATTGCTTTTCTTTATTCCAAAGCACTTTTTTTTAAGATTTCATTTATTTATTTGACAGAGACAGAGATCACAAGTAGACAGAAGGCAGGCAGAGAAAGGTGGAAGCAGGCCCCCCGCCGAGCAGAGAACCCAATGCGGGCCTCAATCCCAGGACCCTGAGATCATGACCTGAGCCAAAGGCAGAGGCTTTAACCCACTGAGCCACCCAGGCACCCCCAAAGCACTTTTATCTTCTAAAAGAGGTGTACTAAAATGCCATGATGGGCTTATTTGGATTCATTATGCTATGATCCCTAATTTTTCATTTTTCAATTCTAGAATGTTCTTAGGGGCCTCTCAGCTCTAATTTGTCTTGACTTGCTTCTCTTTAGTTATCTTCTCTCTACTTAACCCCATCTCTAGTACCTTCTCCACACTTTCTCTTTTCTATCAGCTCCTTGTCTTCATTTAAATATGCTCATAAGCCCCATTTTTCAAAATAAGACAAATTATCTATTCTCATCCCTTTCTTCTATCTCACCCTTCCACAGCAAAATTTCTTGACAGGGTTACCAGGATTCTATTGGCTCACATCCTAATCAGCCCTCAATCCACTCAGATCTTCCTTCTGTCCCTCACACCAGTCTCTGGAAATTTCCACTCTATTGTTCACCATTAACATCTTTGTTGCCAAATCCAATTAACAATTTTTAGCCATTATTTTACTGTCAATGGAACCACTGACCATTCCCACTTTCCTGAAGTACTTGATCTGCCTGGCTTCCTGGAACCATAGTCTCCTGGTTTTCCTTCTAGTTCCACACCCTTCTCTACAGCATCCTGTACCTCTATCTGTACCCTGGAAGTTGGTGTTCCCAGGATTCCCCACACCTTCTTCTATACTCACACTGCTCCCCAGACAGTCTCATTCCACTCACATGGATTAAATTAGTGACTAGAGCACTCCACTTTCCATAAACTAGAAGGGGCAAATGCAACATGAATGTGGAATAAATGGGATGTGAGAAAATTGAATCCAGCTTTTTTTTTTAACAAATGTTTTACATAGGTAAATTTCAAATCCCTCGACTGAATTCCAGACCTAAAAATGCAAATTTCCTACATCTTCATTCAAACATATCATCTCCTCCCTCCTCAACCCCTGCTTCCAAATTCCAATGAATGGCACCACTATCCACTGGGTAAGGAAGCCATAACTTGGATAACATTATTACCTCCTCCTGCACCCTCATCATTCCCCATTAGCAAACTGCGTTGATTCTAAAAATAACAAGTATTTGTTTATTGAGTTCTTACTATATACTAAGCACTGTGCAAGGAGCTTTTACATGCATTATCTAATTTAATCTTTTAAAGTAAGAATTACTACTATTGCCAATTTTTAGGGATGAGGAAACTAAAGCTTAGAGATGTTAGGTAAGTTGCCAATGTGTTCAGTTAGAAAAGATGAAGCCAGAATCCAGAGAGCCAGAGTTCTGATCGAGTCCATTGTACAGCCTCCTAAACATTTTTCAAGTCTGCTCAGCCACAACTTAGTTTAAGCCAACACCACCATTCACTCATTCTTTATTTTATCTCTTTCCCCCACTTCGCTTAGATTCCTAAAAACAGACTTTTAATCTATCTCTCTAAATTTCTTCTGTCTCCATCTCCCACACCAAATGAAAACTGTCAAAACATAAATCTGATCGAGTCATTCCCTGTTTTAAAATCTTTCAATGGCTTCCTGTTGTCTTTCAGGGAAAAGTTCACACTCCTTAGCATAGTTTGCAAAACCTTCTGTAATCAGACCTCTTCAGTATGTCTCTTGTGTCTCTCCTTACCCTACACTAGCACTACTAAACTTCTTTCATGTGCATTCTAACCACAAAACCACCACTTACTATTTTCTCTGTATAAAATAATCTGCCTCCCACCACATTGCCTCCTGGATAGACCACACACGTTCTTCAGATTGTTACTTCCTCCATCTGTCACAGACAGGTCAGACTCCTCAGCTGTGCATCTTCACCACACTCAGTACTTCTTCTATCACTATTTTAATTGTTTATTACACGCTTTCTCTATTTTATTTCATACTC
Organism: Spilogale gracilis; assembly: GCA_004023965.1. NCBI lineage: Eukaryota > Metazoa > Chordata > Mammalia > Carnivora > Mephitidae > Spilogale > Spilogale gracilis. Next base: position 3,486 of record PITA01011624.1, on the reverse strand, counting down.
TTTGAGAAAAAAAGGTTTCTATCACATTTCAGTGCTTAACACAATATCCAACACAGAGTATCTAGCCAATAAATAAGTATTATATGGATTAAAAATTCATTAATTAATGTTTAAGACAATTACCATTGTTCCTACATTTTCCATCCAAAAGCAGGTTACTCCCCCCACTCCAAAATAATTTGTTTTAATCTACTGGCAACTGCGAAATACTTAATTTTCCAAATATTCATGTCTCATGCAACACCGCAAGAGGTACAGAGATGAACAATATAGAGGTACTGCTGACAGTGAGCCTATAGTCTTGCAGGCAATGAAACAAAGTCTAATTAGCTGAAGAAAACAAGGATATACGATTTTCCACCACATTATAGGGAGACATAATGATTAGATTTTCAGTACATGGAAATGCAGGAAAGGGTCCAGACAATAGAGCCTTAGGAAAACACCAAACGTGGACAATGAAGACCATGAAAACTTGAATGGCAAGGAGTGTAAGAAATGTGGATAGCCTAGTTTGTCTAGATCTTAGGGAATGGCATTGGGAATAGATAAACCAGGAAGATATTTTAGAATCATTCAGCCTGGAGTCATGGAGACCCTTGACACCAAGGGAAGAACTGTATATATATTCCGTTATCAGAGTGGAACCAACAAATAATTTGAACAAAAGAGTGACATGACTGGAGCTGAATTTTAAGATTGTTTTCTACCAAGTAGTGTGTAGAATATTTAAGGCAAGAAGACACTAGAGTTGGAAAAGTCCCATACTTCATCAAATCAAGTTCAAAATACCAAGGCACAACCACCATTTGTTTGGTTTTGCACTGAAAAAGAAAAATGGGGGCGCCTGCGTGGCTCAGTTGGTTAAGCAACTGCCTTGAGCCCAGGTCATGATCCCAGAGTCCCAGGACTGAGTCCCACATCAGGCTCCCTATTCGGCAGGAAGCCTGCTTCTCCCTCTCTCACTCCCCCTGCTTGTGTTCCCTCTCTAGCTGTGTTTCTCTCTATCAAATAAATAAATAAAATCTTAAAAATAATAAATAAATAAATAAATAAATAAATAAATAAATAAATAAATAATCGTCCAAGGCTGCGAATCTGTCAGGATACTGAAAGAAGGCAATGTGGCCTCTGCCCTTGAAGAGCTTCTATTGTACTTCCAGAAGCAGAAAGAGCAATAAAATGAAAATAAAGTATAATGGGAAAATATAGAATGAAAGAACAAGCATGAGTCAAAAGCTTGGCACAGGTCTAGGAAAGAAAAAAGATCTTCCCTAAAAAACTGAACTATAATGCAATTCTTATATAAATTGGAGGTCGGAATCACACTATCAGTGTGATCCAAAAAGCATAGGCAAAGAATTGAAGGGAAAGGACAGAAGAGACGTTGTAGAGCTGGAATTGATACCACTTGGCAAACATTGGCTGTGGTGGAGGTTGAAGGAGAAGGAGAGGTCAAAGACCCGAAGAGCCTGACCACAAGGCCTGGGATAACAGGAGAGGCGGCAGCAGACATGGAGTCAGCAGTGGGTGTTGGGAAGGGACATGAACATACTTTTGTACAGGCTGCATTTGAACTTCTGTTCTCCATTTTCCCAGATGAAGATCTGTAACAAGGAAATCAAAATGCAGATTAAGAATTTAGGATTACATTTTTTAAAAAAGCAAATCCTGTATGTTGTTTGTTGGTTGGATACAAACGCAAAGGAAAAGCTGTATTATAACACATGCTCCACCCTCTATGCCCAGGAGAAACAGCAGATGTTGTAAGACTGGATGTTGGGGATGAGAGAAACTTCCATGTTTCACTCCCCAGATATTTATATTATTTGAATTTTTGTAATGAACATGAGGTTGCAGCACCTGGCTGGTGCAGTTGGTTGAACGTCTGACTCTTGGTTTCAGTTCAGGTCATCATCTCAGGGTCCTGAGTCCAGCGCATCATGGAGTCTGCTTCGGATTCTCTCTTTCCCTCTGCCCCTCCTGCTTGTGCTGTCTCTCTCTCTCTTTCTCTCTCTCTCAAATAAATAAATAAAATCTTTTTTTTAAAAATGAACATGAAGTCAAGTATTATATAATTTTTAAAAGTTTTGGTTTAAAATATTTGGCATTAAAAACATAGATTGAGATATCATGGGTAAAAAAATGCTAGCAAAAGTTGCAGAAGAGGATATAGTTGGACAAATACACAAACATAAAAAGCTAAATGGTCTAAAGTTTAAGCCTGGAGACATACTCTAAAAGAATGGATAGGGGTTAAGACCAAGGAAAAAGGAACACATCTGTCCAAAACAGAAATGGAAAAACCACAATATGCAACATCACATAAAATTTTAAAAAGCTGGAGATGGGAGTCAGACACAAATTGCTAGGTGTCAAACATTATGTTAGTGACATAAAAGAGACAGTTACTATTTATTCAAGATTCATTATACTTCAAAAACATGTTAAAATTTTATGGTAATAATTTCATTTTCTCCCCCTACATAGCCTAAAGGTATACAGAAAAGTCTTCATTTGAAGACATGGAAACTATTAGAGAAATTAAGATTTAAGATTTTATAGCAAGTTTGGGGCACCTGGTTCAGTCAGTGAAACATGCAACTCTTGATCTCAAAGTTGTGCATTCAAGCCCCACTCTGGGTATAGAGACTACTTAAAAATAAAATCTTGGGGTGTTGGGTGTCTTAGTGGGTTAAGCATCCAGCTCTTGATATCGGATCAGGTCATGACCTCATGGGTCCTGAGATCAAACCCTGTATTGGGCTCTATGCTCAGCAGGGAGTCTGTTTGAAGATTCTCACCCTCTGCCCCCTCAACTCATGCACCCTCTCTCTCTAAATTAAATAAATAAATCTTTAAAAAGTAAGATTTTATAGCTAGTCTAGGTGGAGAGCCCAAGTTCAAAGCCAGTTCTGAATTCAGAGACCTTGCTCACTAAGAGTTCTGCTCATTTGATTGTACTTGGAAAGGAGCCAAGTGTCAAATACTACACTGATATAGTGAAGTTATAATTAACAAAAGGGAATTAGGCTGCGTTTAATAAAATAACTACTGATTTTGGAGAACAGTGTTTCAGTGAGTAAAAAGAGTGAAAGCCAAATGCAAGAAATTAAAATGTAAATAAAGCTTTGGCAATATAGGAGTAAGACTCTTATTTTTTTTTTAATAAGAGAGAGATGGAGGCTGAGGGAGAAGGAAAGAAAATCTCAAGCAGGCTTCACACACAGTACATGAGCCCAATCAGGGCTGGATCCCATGACTCTGAGATCATGACCTGAGCTGAAATCAAGAATTGGATGCTTAACAGACTGAGCCACACAGGCACCCCAAGAGTCATTTTTTTAAATATGGCATTGAAGAGAGGATTAGATAGCCTTGAACAAAGACAGTCAGTGCCTCTACTCACGAGGCATGCAGAAATGCAAGAGATCCACAGAGAGTTATCACCTAACAAGTATCTTCTATTAGAAAAAGGTGGAAGGG
>PITA01011623.1:30307-65887 GCA_004023965.1 Spilogale gracilis | reverse complement strand
CCCAAATGTCCCCTCCGATTCACTTCTCCGCGGATCCTACCTTCCAGGAAGTGGTCACTTTTTCGTTCCTAGAATTGCTGCTCTTCTTCTCTTCCATCTCATGTTGAGTCTGCAGGTGTCCCGACTGGTTTGATAACCGTCTAGCTGAACTCCTGGGTCCCAGTGATACCTAGGTCTCCTACTCCTCTGCCATCTTGCTCCCCCCCAATGGTTTTCAGTTGTCAGTTTACATTGTCTTAAGGGAGTTTGCCTCCCTAAATTGAAACCATCACATGCAGAAGGAATGAAAATATTTTCTTCCTTGAACTGAAAATACTTGTCCCTGTAAACATCACCTATTCAAATCCACCAAGAAATCATTAAATTTTGGTATCTAACAGCTCCCTAATCAGAAAAAAATATTTCATAATGAAATTAAAATACCCTCTCAGACGACAAGAGAATTAGACCTGGTATTGTTAAAAAAAGAAAGAGACAAAGAGAGAAAGGGAGAAAAAGGGAGAAAGGGAAAGACCCAGCTGGAACATTGCAGGTTTTCATAAGCCACAGAGTGTCAGTCCATTGACTGTGAGCTATTTTCTTTTCTATTTCACAGCCCTGCATCCAGAAATTTGATTTTGGATATTAAAAACAAGGGATGGGGATCATGGACCAGTGGTATAATTTTTATAGTTTTGCATATGTGTATATACGTATATGTATTGTTTATTTGCATAAACTGAAACTGTAGGAAATAGCGAAATGACTGAGTGATAGGAACTGGGCCCAAATCTCTAAGAAATGTATGTCTGCATAATCAAGGCTAGAAATGACCTTCTTTTCTCTTTTGAAGAGAAGAACTTCAAACATAGTCAGTTGAGAGTAACAACTATATAAAAACCTATCGTTCTCACTCTAACATTGATGGGGAAAAGAACAAATTTTTGTGAGAAATTCCAACATGGTTTGTCTAGCCCTTTTCTAAAAAGAGTTTTATGACAATGATCTCTTTAGGGTGCTACTGAAAAATCTCCAAATAGAAATTCAGACTTCTCATGCAAAAAAAAAAAATATTACACAGGTGAATCCGGGAAATGTTTTCATGTTTCTAAGTGGCCTGTTATCACCACTCATTATTAGTTGGGATGGTTCAATTTCACATAAATGGTACGTGACTCCACGGGGCTAAAACAGTAGTGACATGTACTGTGGAAGGAAGAGAGAGCTCCACAGTGGGGCTGGCGTCCTGCTTGGTTACTTTAGTTGCTCAGTACGGTCCGAGGGATGCAGGATCTTTCTTTTCCCATTGTGCACTCACAGATTTGGCTTCCCCTAAAGGTTAGGGTGGCTGAGGCACAGTTCCAGTGTCCCCGGTCCTGACTTCATTATCTTGCCCCTGGGGAGATTGCAACCTCTCATTGTTGTGATTACTCAGAGAAATTTGACAAGAGGGTAATAAGCCATATTTTTTTTTTTTAGCAATTATGTATGGTACCTTGCCAATAATTTGCATCTTCTAGTCTTTGTTGAGCTGTCATTGATCAATAACACACATTTATGGATTTCACCTTGGATAAAAAGTGAGCTATATATCCTCCTCCTTCAAAAGATATATATAATCCTCCCAGTCTTCAAATGAGGTGTGAAAAGGTTCTCTTAGGATAGAGAGGCTCCGAGAAATCAGCAAAAGTATTAGACGACACCTGCATATTTGGTTGTTTCTGCAGCAGACCTTTACTGAACCGATGGCACGCCGCACTGGAGAGAACGTTTGAAGCTGGCATTGTTAGATGTTGGCTCGTGGCCACAGTTGCATCCCAGTGAAGCAGGGTCAGGTGGAGACTTGCTAGGAACCGAGGATGTAGGTGCAAGGCTGGCATGGGGGGGTGAGCGGAAGCCAGTCTGCCAGGCTGGTTCCGGCACGAGAGGCTTGGCGAGCTCAGCACAGCACGGCCCACTCACGCACGCTTGGGGCGATGCGGACACCTGAGGGAATGCAGGAGGCGGTTTCCAGAAAACCAGTAAAAACATGAAGTCGGTCTCCAGCTCCTCAACACTGGCGAGCTAATCAGGTCTTCTGAGGAGAAGCTGGAAAGGGTCAGGTATCAGAATCTCAGTGGTGTAAATGGAGTTATGGAGCAGAGCTCAACCTAGAGGAGAATCTCAGGTTTCCATGTCAGGCACACTGAGCTTTCCCAACCTGGGCATTAGTGACCTTTGGACCAGATCGTTCTTTGTTGTAGTGTGCGGGTGGGGGACTGTCTTGTACATGTTAGGATGTTGGACAGTATCCTTGGCCGTGACCCACTACATGCCTGTTGCAATCATCCCCAGGTGAAGAGACCAAACGTGTCTCTAGACATTTCCAAATGTCCCCCAATGAGGGAGTGGAAGAGTACATCCTCCACATGAAGAAACTGTGAGGTATCTTGGAAGGAATCGGTGCCGTACAGAATCTCAGCACCACGGGCAAGACTAGGAAAGTGGATTTGTGCTGTGTCCAATTCCCAAAATGTCATGGTGCAGCTGGATTTCAGACACACTGTATTGGAAGGATTTGAGGCCAAGGTTTGGGGGAAAGAACCGAATGACCAATTAATAATGTGCAAGGGAAACAAAGGGTAAGCAGATGATAGTATTTCTGTCCTCTCTTTGTCACTCCAGGACCCGGGAGGGCCAGAGAAGGCATGCTGGAACTCTCTGGGTCCCAGATCATGGGTCCACTGTTCAGTAGGATTTACCACCTTTTCCGTAAACAGGAGACACGGAGCCTACTGATTTTTCCGTTTCCTTGTGCAGTCATGATTGACGCAGGGGCTCCCGTGACCTGGGCAGGCTGGGGCCATTGGAAGGTCTAGCTGGACAGACAAAATACACACTTACAGTCTCGGGAGGTTACGTAATACAGATCCCTAGTTCAATGCAAGAATAAGCAGTCTGTTCTCTAAGACCCTAAAGAGTTAACCGGGAGACTGACAGACACTAATTTAGAACTTCAGCAGAAACATCTGCTCAGTGAGTTGTGCCTGGTCTACTCTGCCCTTCACATTTGACTAAATGATACGGACCCCATCGTGCACACTGATATCTGATGAGGTAAAACAATTAACCAAAAGCATCCATTTGCTTACCTAAAAAATACGAAGTTTTTATAGTCAAAAGTGCTAAATCAATTTTCAGAGATGACATAGTGTATTTATCACTTTATGCCTAATGGTCTTTCTATGATGAATTGATGCAAGTGATGTGCACTGCAGAATTAGCACAAATTCCCTTTTTAAATAAGGGGAAGACTGAAATGACACGCTTGTCTCCCTTGCGTTTAAAGATGCAGTTTTCTCTTAGAAGACAACATTTTAAAGTTGGAAGACCTCTGAAAGCTCAGGGTTCATCCCAACCACAGGACATCCATTCACCAAGGAGTTAAGGATCAGGAGAGTCAGGCCCAGTTGGATAAAGTGGTGTGTCCAAGGCTTCATAGCAGCGACTTGTCACTGCATCCCTGTGATGGTAACCCTTTGCTGCCGTCCACAATCGCTTTTCAAACGTCTGAATTTTATGCATCGGTCTCAGAGTCCGGCAGAACCTTGCCATACCTTTGCAGTCACTGAATAGTGCACGAAAAATGTAGAGAAAAGCCTTGCTTAGAAAAGACTTCAGTTGTAAGTGGAATTTTAGAGAATGGAAGTTCCAGTGAATGGCATTAAAGTATAGAGCAGATCGAGAGAAGGCTGGCAGCCGGCAGAGTGCATAGACCAGTGAGTGAGTGGACCCTGAGTACTCCCCCTAAAGAAGAGGACAAACTCCCATTGACTAATCACCGCTGATAAGGAAACAAACAAACCAACAAACCAAGAGGAGCTATAATTATAGAATTATAATTATATCCCTGAGCAGTGAGTAGTGTCTCCCCCCTTGGAGGAGGATCTGAAGTTATAATACCTGAGCAGTGAGTAGTGCCTCCCCCCGAGTAGGATCCGAAGAGATCATCCCAGCGAATAACACCCCAGCACAGAAACTGAACTCACACAGCCATGGAAGGAGCCCTGTGTACCTGGGCAAATTTACTCTGTTCTATTCAACTGCTTCTGAGGACATTGCTTAGATTCCAGTGCCCACGCAGTAGTGAAGGACTATAATACAGTCATGTGAGGTACTGTAGAATAGAACAGAATATTGTCATTATGTAATAATCACACACAGCTGGAGCAGGTAGTTGATGTCACGGAAGTCGGGTACAATATAATATTGTTTTGGAACATTGGAAAAGCAATCAGTATAATCCACAATATTATCAAACTACCAAAAAAAAAAAAGAAAGACCTTCTCAGTAGATGTAGAAATGAATTTGAATTTTTTAAAACCCTACATCCAATAGTGATTAAAGCCTTGCAGCAAATTGGAAATTGAAAGAAACTTCCTTACTCCAATAAAGGGCATCTTCTAAAAAGTAGAATTAACATCATGGTAAATGGCAGAACTGAATACTTCCCCCTTAAGTTTTGGAACAAAACTTAGTGTCTGATTCTCAAAACTGAGTGTCTGATTTTACCTCTTCTATTCAATGTCATACTCTAGATTTGAACCAGTGTAAAAATATAAGTAAATAAAAATAAATAAAAGGCACCTAGTCAGAAAGGAAGAAGTAAACCTCTATGCTATGCATAGAGACACAAGCAGAAACCCAGTGGAATATGTAAATAGTTACTAGAACTGTTAAATGAGGTTAGCAGAGGTCTTTATACAAATAAAAAAACCACACAACTCCATATATTAGTAATGAACAATTAAAAATTTAAATGAAAAATCGATGCACTTTGGGGCACCTGGGTGTCTCAGTCATTAAGCATCTGTCTTCAACTCAGGGCACGATCCTGGAGTCTTGGGATGAGTCTCACATCGGGCTCCCTGCCTGGCGGGAAGCCTGCTTCTCCCTCTCTCACTCCGCCTGCTTGTGTTCCCTCTCTGGTTGTGTTTCAGTCTATCAAATAAATAAAATAAAATCTTTTAAAATAAATAGATAATAAATAAATAAATTATAATAAATAGATTATAATAAACAAATTATAATAAAATTAATAAATTATAATATATTATAATCATTATAATTAATTATAATAAGATAAAATAAAAAATTATCCAGCTGATCCTAAACTGTTAGAGAAATTCCAAAGACCCAGTATAGCCAAACCACTTAGAAAAACAAAAAGCAAAGTTGGAAAACTGACAATACCAGATTTCAAGATGTGTTAAAAGTGTCATATTGATATTAAGGTAGACAAGTAGAAAAGAACAGAAACGACCCAGCTATATATAAGGACAACTGCTTTTGACAAAGATACAAAAGCAATTCAGGGGAAGGAGAGTCTTTTCAACAGATGATACTAGAAGAGTTGAATATCCTTATTTTTTAAGAAATGGAGGGGAGAGGGGTGGGGGGGATGGGTGAGCCCGGTGATGGGTATTAAGGAGGGCAGGGATTGCACCAAGCACTGGGTGTGATACAGAAACAAAGAATCATGGAACACTATATCGAAAACTAATGACATACTGTATGGTGACTAAGATAACATAGTAAAAAAAAAAAGAACTTTGATCCATGCCTGTAGACAATACATACAGACAAAATGCATGCTAATAGTAACCCTAAATGAATTATAGACCTACTTGTGAAACATAATACCAAAGCACTTTGAGAAGAAAATAAAGGGAAAAAATGTTTGAGACCCAAAAGCATCATGTACCTTCTGAATCAGTTAGGGGTCAGGTTCAAGCTATTATTTTTTTTAATCCTGTGTTATTTTTACTGCATCTTTGCATGCCTAGAAATTCATGATTGGATGGTAGACATTATGATTTTAACTTTTTAGATACTAGATATTTTTTTATTCCTGTGAATATTCTTGAGCTGTTATTGTATTCCATTAAGTTCCTTAGAAACAATTTGCAACTTTGGGGTCTTTCAGATTTGTTAGGAAGCTTCAGAACAATGCTTAGTCTAGATTTAATTATTCCCCCCCCCGCCCCAGTTTAGGAAGAGACTTCTGCACCCAGTGCCTTAAAAATTCTAAGTGTTTTTGTGGCTGGTGGAAACAGGTGCTCTTCCCAGCCCTGTGTGAACACCAAACACTCTTCCTTTAATCATTTCAGGTGATTCTTTCCTCGGCTTCGCATGTCGTTCTCTTCTCACATGTATGCACTCATCAGAACTGTTGAATCCTCCACAGGACCCTCTGAAGATGTGTGGGGTGCTCCCTTTTTGTACAGCTCCCTCCTCTGTGGTACTCTACCCCACTGTGACCACCTTGGTCTCCCTGGACTTTCAAGTCCCTTTCCTCCCCTCAGAGATTTGCTCGAGCCGTTTACCTCAGGTTTCTCCTCTTTTCACTGCTTCCAGGAAACTTTCTTTCTCTCCTTTTTTTTTTTTTAAGATTTTATTTATTTGACAGAGAGAAACACAGCCAAAGAGGGAATACAAGCAGGGGGAGTGAGAGAAGGAGAAGCAGGCTTCCCGCCAAGCAGGGAGCCCGATGTGGGACTTGATCCTGGGTCTCCGGGATCATGACCCGAGCCGAAGGCAGTCGCTTAACCAACTGAGCCACCCAGGCACCCCCAGGAAACTCTTTCAAGATCAAGGCAGTGAGCTCCAGCAATCATAGTGTGCATCTTGGTTTTTCTGCCCCTCAGGATTCACTATGCATCTCTCTGATATCCAGGGTCTCCTGGATGCATAGTGAATCCTGAATGTCCTCACTTAAAAGAGGAAGATATCAAATAAGTCATCTCCGATGTCTCAGAAACATGGAAACCTGTAAAATAATCACATCCTCTGTCTCCTTTGCACTCAAGACCTCCTTAGGTATGGATAAAACATCTTTAGACTTTGAGGTGTGCCCTTCCAGATGTAATTCAGCCTGGATTCATGAAACAGTAGAGGGAATGTTTCCTTTATCACAGTACCAACAGAAGGAAGGTAGAAGAATGTACCAGAATTGATGAGACTGCCCACAGTCCCATTTGTTAATGATGTCGATGACGTGGATTTTGAGTGATGATGATAAACCAAAGGATGCTGGCAAAGATAGGGAAGAACATGATTTTACAGGTGCATGAGAAACCCTTTGGGCAAGGACGCCTGCAATCCTTAGTTCTGCAATCACTTTTACATTATGTCAGCCATATTATAGTGCCCTGAGAGTTAGACAGCAGCCTATGGTTCACTGCCTTCCAAGAGTTTGCAGGTATCAACAGGGAAGGGTTACAGGCATTTCATGTACATGATGATGCAGTGAATGTCTCCAACATACTACCCAGCTGTTGCTGCCTCTGCCCTCCATACTGATACACACATCTACCTCTGTAGCTATGTTTCTGACAATCTGAGCATAAAACCGACGTCCATAATAATCATAAAGACATTGTTAAACACATAGCTGAGAGCCCCACCCATGAAAGAGGAGGTGTGTATAATTTTAAGCAAATTTGCAACCAAACAATGTTTACCTTTGACATTCCCAACACAGAGGGTTCCCCGGTGGTTCAGGATAGAGAACACATCTTTCCCCGCACTGTTACGTAACTGGGATGGGAATATGATAAGAAATAAGGCAGTACAGAGCGCTTAATGATATTTGGTGGGCAGAGGGGGCACTCTATATTTGTCTCTTGTAGTTGAGGGTTTCTTTTGTTTTTCTTTTTATTTTCTTTTGATTTATTTATTGAACACAGAGAGAGAAAGAGAGCTAGAGAGCCCGAGCAGGCGACCTAGCAGAGGGAGTGGGGGGAGCAGGCTCCCCACTGAGCAGGGAGCCCGACACGAGGCTCCATCCCAGCACCCTGGGACCATGACCTGAGCCAAAGGCAGATGTTGAACCGACTGAGCCCCCCAGGCGCCCTCCTTGAGGGTGTCTAGTCTATGACACAAATCCTTCTACCTAATTATATGTCTAGTTTGCTAAGCAACAAGAGCCCAGTCCAGGTGGCCCATTGTGTTGACTTTTCTGCCTTTCGACTTTGCACCAATAACAGCAAAACTAACATTTCCATACAGCTGCCACCGAAATAAAAGGCAGGGCATTACTTTTATAAGAAAAGCACACTTCTGTGAGCAGAATACCATTTGCACCTAGAAAGATGAACTGCTGGCGGTGGCAGAAGCGGGAGCCCCTCAGAGCTCGTCAAGCACCCCTGTGGACTCGAGAACTGTCCCGACATGTTGAAGGTCAGGAGAGGAGCCAGGAAGGCCCAGCCTCGGCAGCCTCTGCAGACACATCATGTGGGATGGCTGTGTGGTTTCCCAGAAGCCATCAGGCTTCTGCTCCGAATGGCTCTCCGCCACTTTTCCCTGGCCGGTCTAGCTGGTGCGATGACTGCACATCCAGTCGCTCATACGCAGGGATGTGTGAGCCCTCCAGCTCTGGGCTGGGTTCTAGTCACTTTGGGGTTACCCATGGCTTGGCTGCATTGGCTGGCACCTGGGGATGCATGGATGAAGGCGATAGCTCGCGTTCTCATCAGCGGAAGGGCCCAGAGCAGCAAGAGCACGTCTCTGCTTTACCCTTCCTCGGAGCATGGCCGTAACGTCGTTGTGGTCAGGGAACAGTCCTCTGGAAACAGAGCAGTCTAATAGGGAAAATGGTAGGGAGAATGAAGAAGGCATCTCGGTCTTCCTAAAGGTAGTGGCACATGTGTATGCGTCAGACACACACTGCTGGTGTTGTGTAGGGCCTTGTAGAGTGCCGCCTCGAGGCTGAAGCCACAGGACACATTCTTCCGCTTTCAGGATCCATGACAGTGGGGAGCGTCTCAAATGGGAGATGCGGGAGAAGGTGAGGTCTGAGTATGAGGATGGATAAGTCGGGGCCTTTCTGGGAGAATACCCAGGGGCTTTAGCTGAATGCAATGTGTGCACCAGTTCATGGGCACTTTGTTCCTGAGCCATCAGGCTACTCTCAGGTAAGGCTGGGCAGGCTTGTTTTCCATCTCAGTTAGGCATCCCATGGCAATGGAAACCATCTGTCCTATCCAGAGAAGTCTCAGAAATTGTTTTCTTTTTCTCCAGAGTTTATCAAACAAGAGTAACCATTGAGGCTCATATTCCTCCAATGTCTTAAGTCTTGTCAGCACCTCTCCAGCATATCAAATGTGCTCAAACCGACCTTCCACCTTCCCAAAACATAGTCTCTCTCCCTCTGTCTGTCTGTCTGTCTGTCTCTCTCTCTCTCTTTCTGGCTTTCTTCTTGCCAACCCACTTTTGAGTATTCCTTTTTCCCCCTGAGAATAATCCTTTATCTCTAAATAAATCTACCCCATCATTCAAGACTTTTTCATAGTACATTGGAATTCATTATCCTAATAAACATAGCAGCCCCTCCCCACCCTACCCCCCACCGAAAGTGACCAGATGGACCCATCATCCTTCTGAAGGGAGGGAGGGATGAGAGATGTGTTCTCTTATAAGTTAGCATTAATTTTCTTTTTTTTAGGGGCGCCTGGGTGGCTCAGTTGGTTAAGTCACTGCCTTTGGCTCAGGTCATGATCCTGGACTCCCAGGATCTAGTCCCATATCAGCCTCTGAGCTCCACAGGGAGTCTTCCTCTCCCTCTGACCTTCTCCCCTCTCGTGCTGTCTCTCACTCACTCACTCTCTCTCTCTCTCAAATAAATAAAATCTTTTCAGAAATGTTTTTAAAAAAGATTTTATCGATTGATTTATCTGTTTACTTACTTGAGAGAGAGCGTGCGTGCACAAGGGGAGAGCAGTGGACGAGCAGAAGGAGAGGGACAGGCAAACTATGCTGAGCATGGAGCCCTACACAGGGCTCGATCTCGCAACGCTGAGAGCATGACCCTAAACCAAAATCGAGTCAGACCCTTAACCGACTGAGCCACCCAGGTGGAAAATGACCACACTCCTGTTGTGCACTGTAGTTAATCAACCCCATTGCCAGGTCAGAAACAAATACTCGTGGCCGAGTCTGTGAAAGATGAATTTTTGTTTTCTTTGGTTATTCTGCAGCACTTGGTTTTCTCCAAAGTCCTCAGATACGGAAAAATGTGTCTGTTCCATTTCTCAACATTATCTTTTATTTGTAATACCTAAAAGGAGTTTTAGCCTCGATACACCAAGAGTGTGCTCTTCTGAGACATTTGGGATTATGACTAAAAGCAGAATAATACAGCTTTTTTCTTATTCATAATTACCAACATTTGAAAAGTGATGCGCAGAAGATAAGAGATGTGGAACATTCATCTCCACATTGACTCTTGGTACTTCGCTTTTGAAGGAAAAACTGGGTGGGTTTATAACTGGGCGTTCACTGGGCCTCAGTGCGTGTGAGGCAGGGCATGTATCAAATACATCACCTGTTAATATCCAGTTTTAGGAAGAATGCCAAGAAAACTCAGCTGCCAGGAGAAAAATAAAGCCTTGCTTTTTGTGCATTTGCACTATAGGTAAAATGAAGCCTGTTTTTACTTCCTGAGGGCAAAGCCACATGACTTGCATTCAAGAACATGGCAGGTGTGGGAGCAACACAGAAGGTAGCTTATCAATGAGGGCATTTGGCCGTCGAGAGGGGATGCTGAACGGAACCACAGCTGCTCTGCATCAGGTGTTGGAAAGACCCTTGAGAACCATTCCATTCCAGTCACAGAAACCTTGTAGCAAGAACAGTGTGTTAGCAGACCAAGGGTGGGATCAAGTGTGGGATCAGGGCATGGAGGAGGCTCACGAGCCGGTATCTGAAGTACTGTACTGATTGCGAACTTCAGGAAAGAGCCTGTATTGGAATCCATCCCATATTGATCTGGCCATTGAAATGGGGGAGGGACGGAGGACGAGGAGAGCTCGTAAGTTGTGGTGCTCCATGATTATCTTCTGCCAGCTTTCATGAGATATAAAAGACGTGGCCTAAGATGTGAATCAGGGGGACAAGGTGATGATTTGATAGATATTGCAAAATGGTGACCAGCTCATCGAGTCACAGAATTACCATTTTGTGTGGTGTCTGTGTGTGTGTGTGTGTATCTGTGTGTGTGGAGAATATTGAAGATCCTCTGTCTTAGCAACGTTCAAGTACATACTGGTATTGTTAACCAAAGTCACCATACTGCATGGACATTATCTCCCTGGAACTGCTCATCTTATAACTGAAGTTGTGTACTCTTGGACCAACATCTCCCCACTTCCCCCTTCCCCACCACCCCAGCCCCTGGAAACTGCCATTCTGCTCTCTTTTTCTGCAAGTTTGGCATTTTTAGATTCCACGTGTGAGTGAGTTATTACAAGATTTGTCTTCTTCTGTCTGACTTATTTTGCTTAGCATCATGCCCTTAGGCCCATGCATGTTGTCACGAAAGGCAGGATTTCCTTCTTCCCCATGGCTGAATAATGACCACACGTGTGCTTGTGCATATCACGTCTTTATCCATTCGTGTGTAGACATTTAGGTAGTTTCCATATCCGTTCGTGTGTAGACATTTAGGTTGTTTCCATATCCGTTCGTGTGTAGACATTTAGGTTGTTTCCACACCTTGACTATTGTGAATGATGCTGCAGTGAACGTCAGATGGCACCGATCTCTTCAACAGCCTGTTTTCATTTCCTGTAGAAACGTACCCAGGAGCAGAATTGCTGAATCATGCAGTAGTTCGTTTTTTAACTATCTGAGGAATCTCCTGTTCTCCCGAGTGGCTGCACCACGTTGCATTCCCATCGACACTGTAAGAGGGTTCCTTTTTCTGTACAGCCTCACCAGCACTTCTCTCTTGTCTTTGATGATGGCTGCTCCAACAGGTGTGAGTGGATATCTCATTATGGTTTTGATTTGCATTTCCGTGGTGATCAGTGATGTTAAGCATCCTCTCGTGGGCCTGTCCTCACGTCTTTGGAATCCCATCTCTTTTCCTGTCCTCACCCACCAAAGGTGGTGAGGCTATGAGTGGCAGGCTATGAGTGAGAACGCCTACTAGTGGCAGGCTTGGGAGCGACATGAGCATGCTCAAGGCGGGAGGTTCTAGATCTGCTGTGTACTTCCCTAGAGATTCATTACTACAGAGCTATGAGCTTGGTGTGGATTCAGTTCGTAATATAGAGCACTTCAATTTCTCCCTTCCGAGTACTAAGGAACAGAAGAGTTAAGCTCGATATATCTGTGTTACCCCAGAAGATAGAGATGAGAACAGTTGGTAAGGGTTATATGGAGGCATATTTTAATTTAATATTAGAAAACACATTTAAAAATTGGTATCAATTATCTGTGGAATGTTACAGCTTGTTGAAGCTTGACTGTGCTTTCTTGGCCATATTTTCACCTTCCTGGTACTCCAGATTGCGTAATTGCCTCAAGGTTGCTTTAAATGCTTCTCCTTTGTGCTCCTTTGTGCCATTTCTAGACTGTTCTGCATAAGATACCTGTATTTGGGCTGTTTTCCATGCGAGGTTGTCGGATTTTAAGGGCAGATGTCTTACTCGTCTTTGTATTTCTAGCATCACACATATGTTTTGGGTATAGCAGAGTTACTGAAAATAAAGAAAATCCTTAACTTTAAGTGGGAGCTGCACCTTTCAGAGGCAATCAAACTGGTAGAGAGGTAGCACTTGATAAATTTAAAAATCCTTCTAAATTTAAGAATCTCTGAGTCTGCTCCCCACCACAGATTGTAATGCTAACCTATCATTACCAAATGAGGTGCTTTGAAGTAACACCCAGTAGATTTGAATGGAGTCACTCCTGCTTTCCAATTTCAAAGGTTCATGTTGTGTCCAGACGTTCTTGAAATGGCTAGTTGTGGGAACAGATTAGAGCTTAACCATCCTGGAAGAGACCACAGCCAGCATGGCATTTTAAGCAGCTTAGCTAGCTGGCAACACACCACAAAACTCAGGAAACATGTTATTCCCATGGAAAAAAATCCCCAAATCACTATTACCAGATTACCACCTTTCTGATAAAACCAACAAATGCTTGTTACTCTGGTTATTTTCCTCTTCCTTTGTTTCTGGCCGTTGTCCTATTCTCTTGAAATTTATATTGGGTGGACTGGATCCCACATTCCAAGAATAGTATTTTTCCTTTTTTAATTTTTTGTAAAGATTTTTATTTTTCATTTATTTAAGAGGGAGCATGAGTGGGTGGAGGGGTGGAGGGAGAAGCAGGTTCCCCACTGAGCAGGGAGCCCAATACAAAGCTCCATCCCAGGACCCCAGGATCATGACCCAAGTAGAAGGCAGATGCCCAACAGACTGAGACACCGAGGCACTTTTCCAGGAGTGCAATTTTTTTTTTTTTTTAAATAATCACTCCATTCTGTAGTTTGGAAAATCATCCCTAATCTCAGCCATCACTTTAAAAGACTGCAGAGTGAGTCCCTATGTAATTTGCTAAACCAGTTCTCATGAAGCGAAGGAAGTTTTTGATATCACCGGCTCAGATAATTTATTGTTGTATTTTTCCTTCCTTGTTCCTGCATACATCTTGAAAACTAATCAAGAATACATCTTATGAATTCTACTTTTATTTTCATCCTTAAGGACTTACTGGCATTAATCATTTAATTTATGCCTTCTTGAGAATTCAGTCCCGATTTACAAAAATGAAGAGAGAAATTAAGAGTGAGTGCTATTCACAAGACAAGGATGTCTCTCCTTCCCCTCCTCCTCATCTTCCTCCTCCTCTGTCTTCTTATCTCTCTCTTCTCTCTCTGAGCATTTCTGTCTTCACAAATGATCTTTCCCCATGTTGCTGAACGGAGAACACTTTTAACATAAGAGAATGGTTTTGATAAACAAAGGACATGATGTTGAAGACGCTTTAGGAGTCGGTCTCCTTCTGTGCCTCAGTCTGTATGTCCAGGGGCAACCTGTTTGTGGCGAGGAGTCAACAAGAAAGCTGTGTTGCGTCCTCGGGGCTGAATGGCCCCCATCTGCTTCCTTTAGCACGAAGCATTGCTCCCACAACTCTACACCCTTCCTGTGTACTCCTCAGTGTGCCTCTCCAGGCCGCTGGTCACCTCCACCGCTGGAACTCCTTCCCGCCACCGAGGTCCTCCCGCTGGGCTCCGCAGCTGGTCTACCTCGGACCCCACGAGGTGGCATGGCTGTCCTCTAATGCTCAGAAGCCAGTCTGCGCCCAGAGCTCTGGCGGTCCTCGTGGAGCGAAGTCGATCTCTGTAAAGACAGAGCTATCAGGAACATGTGTCCGAGGGCTAAAGATATGAGGTTTTAGAAGAGAAATACTTGTCAGTTTCCAAAGATAAAATCTCCAGAGCTTGCTAATAATATTTATGGATCAGCTAACTGCCAGAACCTCAAAGCTTTTTTCTCATATAATCACATAACGGCTGGCATCAAAACATTACTCTGAAATGGCCAAGGGGTGTCTATTATCCAGTTTTCCCACAAAGGAAACCAAGATAAAAGGTTTAAGTGGTTTTGCCCAGAGGGACAGAAAAGAATTAGAGGTAGTATCAGAAATAGAGGAGAATCGCTCAATTTGTACTCTAGACTGTGTATTATCATACAACTTCGTGAAATAAATAAATGCTTTGATATGTATATTTTATTGCATAAATTACACACATATACTTCTATTCTCCAAGCGATAGAGAATGCTTGATATTTCAGTCTTCCTTTTCAAAACCCAGATTACCTGAATGAAAATGCCTGTATTCTAGTCCTAGCGTTAATCTTCCCCGAAGCCACAGATGCACATGGTAGACCTTAGAAATCAGGTCTTTCCTATGGATACCATTCCCAGAAGGTAGGTCCCTGTGCCCTTTCTTTTGAAATCTTAGTTTAGTTTCTGAGCCCTTGGAGGGTCAGAAACACCACTCTAGACAGGATTAGAGAGAACCTGCTGTGAGGAGGAAAGCCAGAGACAAACAGCGAGGAGGGAAAGCCAATGAGCAAACGCAGCAGGGCAGTTAGGGGGAGTGGCCTGCCCCCTGCCCCCCCTAGGTGTCCTCTCATGCATTCCCAAGTCTTGCTGTGATGGAGTCTCCTGCTGATGGGGGGAGGATGATGATGTCCCTGAGTGGAAGCATTCATTACTTGAGAAAAGATTGGCTGAGAGACAGTGCGTTCAGTTATGATAGTTAAAGGAAGGAAGAAGAGACAGAGGGAGGGGGGAAGGAAGGAAGGAATGGACAGAGGGATGGAGAGGAAGAGGGAGGAAGCCAGACAACAAAGTTGCTAGGTGCTTTTTGTCCAAAGCTAATAATATTGTCACTGTGTGTGATAGCTGTTGCGTATCTGCCATGCCAGGCACGATGGTCACAAATCTCTTTCTCATTGACTATCCTCCATCAATGTTTTGAATTCCTGAAACAAATTTAATTTAATTTAATTTAAAAACCAAGCAATTTACCCCCTAATTAATGCCCATGATTTCTCCAAGAGGAAGATTCCGTTGTCTCACACCCAGAGAAACTAGAGGAAGTGAAGATTTTAGAAGAAAACCAGGCAGTGCGTCTCGCTGTAGTGAGGATGTCGTCAGTGTCTGCCTACATGTGGCCTGGTCTCCAGTGGCATTATGACAAA
Source organism: Spilogale gracilis (assembly GCA_004023965.1). NCBI lineage: Eukaryota > Metazoa > Chordata > Mammalia > Carnivora > Mephitidae > Spilogale > Spilogale gracilis. The sequence continues at coordinate 50,368 of PITA01011623.1, read as the reverse complement.
CAAGGCAGAGAAATGCTTTCAGTGCCTGTACAGTCATGTTAATTAATAATCTTGTTAACAACAAGACCCAAAGGGCTTTCAGACTAGGCCATGATCAACCCCATGAGAGTCTTCTAGTGAAGAGTCTTCAAAACCAGGCTCGAAAGAACTGATAGTGGTTCAGTTGCTAAAGTTTGGCATTGGCTTTGTTTGAAAACATTCAGTCAGATTTGATTCTGGGTCCTCTGCAATGGTAGCCCTCACCCTCTGGGGTTTGCTTTACGGAGTGAAACAGGGAGAGTTGCCGGTCCGTCATGCTACTGCGGTGAGAGGGTGCCAGGCAAGAGAGTGTGGCCACATGGCTGCACGACAGTAGGCTCCATGTTTGGCTGCATACCAGGCTGTCATGCAGAAGTTCAGGAAACCGCTCATGCCCAGGTCCCACCATGAAGCATTAGGTCAGAGTCTTGATTTATGGGATCCGGCCTCAGTAGCATTAAGGAAGATAGTTTTCAGTGTAGGGTTGCTAGGTTTGAGATACTGATGCAAAGTCTCTGCTTTGAGTTTCTTTTCTCTTTTTTTTTTTAAATTTTTAAAAAAATTTTTTCAGTGTTCCAAGATTCATTGTTCATGCACCACTTTTAGTTTAGTTTTTAGAAGACTTACAGCTGTCCACATCTAAGTGTGTGAGATAACAGCTATTTTTTTCTCAGATGGTATGAGACTCTACACATTGTTGACAGAGCATTGGGTCACATGTAAGAGATATCATTTGACTGGACATGATGATTGGCCCTTCAGTTCAAACCTTGGGGTACAGAATTCACACCTTGGGGGGTCTGTGGCTTGCCAGCAGCATCCACAGCATGGCCTGTGAACAAGATGGCGGAGAGTCTTGGTGGCCAAATCCCAGGAAGAATGGGTGAATAAATGGAGAATGTTGGTCTTTGGGGATGGGCGACTTGTGTGCGATGACTGTCCAGGACATGTGAAGGGTGCCACATGAACCGGAGGTGGATTCATCTTCTCCCACTCTTGGGTGTTTGATACACACATACGTGTATGGGCATCTTGACCAAACTGCTCAGAAAATGCCAGTGCATCCTCACCAAATTGCCTTCAGTCATCATTCCAGCACATAGATGGGTGAAAACAATTCATATCTGCCTTTGATCTGCTCTATGTTTGAGGACCCAAGGGAGGGGGGACATGAAGGACAAAATTCAATATGATTTTTTCTCATTATCCCAAATACTTGAGCCTCCATACAAAGATGTGTTAAAATTTGACCTTGGGACAGGCAGGGTTCCAAATTCTTTTAGCTTGAATTCTACACATCTAGAATGTCTGTTTTTCTTAAAAGAAAAACAACCTTCGATGTTGTTGTTACCCACCCCAAATAAATGTCCAAACAGACGGAACTTGCTTATGTGTGAGTCCCCGCCAAAGTGGGTAATGTCACCGTACCAGTGACGTTCCTAACAACACGGCTAATTATGTGCTCACTTTAGTTCTTCATCACAGTCATTTGCTACAATAAGCCATCATTTTTTTTTGGGGGGGACAGTTTATTGCATACAGTTTCTCCATCTGTCTGCATGAATAACCAGTATCTGGTTATTCCAGATACTGAAAATAGTACTGTCAATATTGGACTTCCCTTTCACTGGTGGATAAGCCACCTTTTCTTCAAACTCACTTTGCTTTGGTTTTTCACAGAGACAGTAAACACATTCCTTCAACATCCTAGGTATCTACCCATCCTGAGTTACACTCCCTCCCTGCTTTCCTCAAATTCTCAAAATTATCTCACGTCCTATGTGATTTATGATCATGACACTGTATTCTTTTGAGTCATGGCAGGAATGTCAAATGCCCTTCCACTAACAAAAGTCCTTCCATTGCCAACTCCAGGGACAATTAATACTCAACATTTATGCAATATAATATTTTCATTTCTGCCTATGTCAGGTATTGGTTGAATAGTCTGAGTATTATCCTTGACCTTGGGTTTTTCTGAAGTTATTTCACAGTTGATACAGGTTCCTGTTTTTTATTTATTAGAGCAGATATGATTTTATAAAAGACTCTGTATCCTTGTTTTCAAAAACTCCTGTTTCTGCTTCTATCTCTCAACAACTTCATGGTCCCATACATTAAAAAAATGTAAATAGTTAAATAGTAATTTTTTTTTCTTGACCTGATTGATATTGGGCTACATTGCAAACCCCCCAACAAATTTCAAATAGTTGTATTCCTTCTTAAGTATTCATGCTCACTGCCGTACGTGTTTCCTCAGTATTTCATGACCGCAATGCAACATTATTTGGTCAAAACCGTTTGAATGTGGGACTTTTCCTTAGGCCTATTTCTTTTTCTTTGATTCATTTTGAGGCATGCATTTATTTCATTTCAAAGCATGGCTTATGGTGAAGACAGAACTACATCTCAATGATGCTTTTGTTTATGTTCCTTTTAGTTACTTTAAGCACGGAATTTGCAAGAACGGTATTACAAATAAAGCAGCTAGGTAAGCATGTTTCTACCTCCACTGAAAAATCAGAGACTGAAAATTGCTTTTAATGTCAGAAGCCTGAGGTGTAGAGAAAGTAGCCACCTGGCATTGATCACAGGTGAGGGACCACCAAATCCTGAGTGTTTCCACTCTTGCAAGGATCATATGAGTATGTGGATGGTACGTGTCCTCAGTGTAACTCATTTCAGCATCATATAAGACAGGATATGCTTGGTTTAGAAGTGATTCACTCCCTCCACATTGTGTTCAAAACAGAGTGCTTTTCTTCGTGCTTGTTTCTTCAGGTAGCATCAAAGCTTCGCCATACGTAATATAGCTCTTGTGTACCTATTAGACTTTGGCATTTAGATGGTCTTCTTGGGGCTTCAAAGATCATCGTTAATTAATGCAAAAAATCCCCCAAATCCTTTTATGTTGGGTAGCTCCGTAATGACCTTCATTTAATCCAGGAGGGAGATTAACGAACTAATCCTGAAGTCTGTGTCAAAGTCAGTCACAGAGCTGGCATCAGACGTTGGACCTCTGTGTGAGCTTCTATGCCAAATGTTTTGCCTGCAAGGACAGCATGAGGCACAATGTTAGCTAAGCCACCACTTGCTGTGCTCCCATGGCCTCATCTGCTGAAAGTCCTGGGGGATGGGCAGCAAAGGGGGGATCTCCAGGGATGCCTCATCGTGAAGATAACTAAGGAAGCAGAAGGAGGTGACCGAGTAGGTGTTGACCTTCACAGTCCTGGGTGTTGACCCCAGGGCCTGGCTTCAGTGATGAATGCTGAGCCAGCTTAGTAGTGTGTGTCTGCACTGTTGCATTTTCTATGCATTAGCTTATTTAACCTGGAAACTTAGGGATGCTGTGGGGAAACTGAGGCACACCATTATGTAACAGAGCTAGGATCTCAACCAAGTTCTGGAGTCGTCCTTCTTGATGCTTTCTCTCCGTTTCTGCTGGCCTCTTTCTTGAAGGTGACCCAGGGCATGGTTAGTGTCACCTTTCCCCAGTTGAAGGCCCCACCTCTCCTTGCAGCCTGCTCCTGTGTCTCTTACCTCTAGAGCCTTCTCACGGGCATTAGGCAGCAGTTCCTGAGTCTGAGAGAATTTAGGACATACTCTTGCCCTCAGACCCTCCCTGGCTTCAGATGAAACCCACGCTGCATCTTGGACAAGGCATTCAAACCCATCTGTGCCAGGATCAGAATTGGACACACATTCTTAGATTTAATGCCTGATAGGCTTTTTGTGAGGACAGTGACCCAGCCTTCCAGAAGCATCACTAGCTTGCCAAGATTACCTAACTTCACAACAAAAAAAAAGTGTACAATTCAATAAAAAAAAAAAAAGACGAAGTCCTGGAATAGACATCTATCTGAAGAAAATAAACGGATGGCTAGCAAGCACATGAAAATGTGCTGAACGTGTTTTAGTGAAATGCAAATCAAAACCACCAATGAGATTCCAACTGACACCAGTTAGGATGGCTGTTACGAAAATCAAATGAAACAACAAACAAAGAAAACCATAAAGTAACAAGTGTTGGTGAGGATAGGGAGAAATCAAAGACCCTGTGCACTGTTGGTGGGAGTGTGTAATGGTACAGCTGCCGTGGACAATAAGGTCAGTTCCTCAAAATGTGGGAATATAACTACCATACAATGTACCAATTCCACTTCTGGGTTTGCCCCCGAAAGAACTGAAAGCCACGTTTCCAAGAGAAAGTCTCGTGCTCATTTTCATAGTACCGTTATTCACGATAACCCAAAGGTGGAAGAGACTCCAATGTCCCATCGGTGGGCGGAGGGATAAGCAAGATGAGATGTATACACACAATAGAACACTTTCAGCCTTGAAAAGGAGGGACATTCTGACACTTGCTCCAACACTGATGAACGTTGAATACATTGCACTAAGTGAAATAAGTTAGTCAAAAAAACCCAAAATACTATATGATTCCATTTATATGAGGTACTTGGACTAGTCAGATGTGAAGATAGTCAGATAGAAAGCAGAAGAGTGGTTTCAGGGGCTGGGGGCAGGACGAACAGGGAGTTGTGGACAGAGGTTTAGTTTTGCTGGATGAAAAAAGTTCTGGAAGTGGGGTGGTGGTGAGGGTCGTACAACAGTGTGAATGTACTTAGTATTTCTGCTCTTCTACCACAATCAAAAAAGAAAATAAGACTGCCTCACTTCTGCACCACACATTCTGACCTAGTTACTGAATGCTTTTCCTTGTAAGATCTACCAACTCCTAAAGGTCTAGCTCAGATGTTACCGCCTGTGTGAAATCTTCCTTTTTGCAAACAGTTGAATTGAACATTGCTTTCTCTCAGTGGCCACCAATGTTTCTTTAGCTTTTGATCACTTGATGCAAAAGCTTGTGTATGATTACTTAGCACTGGTCCATGCCTGTCGGCCTGATTCCCCCCTGCTGTCCCAGCAAGACTGGAAGGTTCACAGGGATTGGAGTCTTGATATTCTCCACTTTGTAGCTCACACAGTCACATACATAATAAGTACTCAAACTGAATCCTTTGACTGCTCTTCTGTCTTTTTTTTCCTCTTTTTACCAGAACCTCAGGGAAGATACTGGAACTGTCTGCTGTGCTTAGGAGATTTTTGCATTCCTTCAGTGCTTGGCCGCATAGGGTCTTTTGTAGAGCAATGTAAATTTTGCAGAAAGACCTCAGTGGGACGAAGCTCATTGAGTGAATCGAGATAAGTTCCTTTCTGCAGAAGGAACTTAATGACCTCTTAATACGACTTCCGTGCCCTAATCTTTAAATAACATTTCTAGCAATAATTCCATTTTACACATACGTAGCAGAAGATCTGCATATCATCCAAATATAAAATCACTGTTTTTCAAATATTAGGTCTCTGTTTAATGAGCAGTAATGGCTCTGTCAGGCGAATGGATATAAACGTATGGTCTATTAAAGAAAATAAAAGACAAATCTGTATTTATGATCTTTCTGCGATGCTAAGTTGCACGTGCTCCATAGGCAACTGTGAAAAATAAGTTAAATGTTAGGGGTAGACCAAGAATTTCTTATCGGTCCTTGTTTATTAATTGTTCTGATGTTAAAAGCAGTCTTCTCAGTCATCCCGCCTGTCTCCAACTGGATAGATTGGCGCATAGTAAATATTCATCGCACTCTTGTTCTGCTATTTGAAAAAGTGATTTTTAGAATTATTGAACAATCCCCTTTTCTCTTACTTTTCTTCCCACTGCTCTATAATTTCTTTAAACGAAATTACTTCAGTTCTTCCAATAGATGAGCATGAATGTATCAGTCTCCTGCATTTCCTTCTTGCTGTTTCCTGATATTTAAAGCTGCACTTACTCATTTTCAGATGGATCCAAAGAAAATCCTTGTGCCACAGACCTGCCATACCCAAGTTCATCTTCAAGCACCATCTTTTGATTCGGGTTCTCTTCGTTCCCTAGCTTTGTGTTGTGTAGTCCTGGTTTCAAGGTGAGATGTGAGTTGCTGATGTGGATCATTTGCAGGCACATTCTCTTTGTGAATTCCACGACTATCTCTCCCTTGGAGCACATGGTGAGTTTGCTTTCAGCTCAGCCCTCCTGCACCTTGGTTGCTGGTGCAGCTGGACCCTGTGCAAGGCGAACCTTCTCCAGACTTCTCGGCACATAAGAGCCCTGTCGCCATTTCTCAGTGGCACTGAGTGCCATCATGGCAGTCTTTAGCCAACAAGAGGGGGAATATAAGAAACTCAGTCCTTGAACACAAAATACAAAGTGGAAATACTGGCATCTCAGGCTGACTGGAACACCTGTCATTGCTTAAAATTGGAGGTAATTTTCTCATTATTTATAGCTTTCTCAGGAATCACGGTGATTGTTCTAAACTTGGAGGTAATAACACATGTGTGAAGGTAGGATCATTACAAATATTCGATTAGATTATATGCCTTTCCTTTGCCTCCCACCAAAGATGGATGTATTTGATGTTGAAGATATTAATATTTATAGAATGATTGTAATTTATCATCAAAATCAGGACAAGTAGAGAGTGAAAGGCATCCTTCATAATTAGCAGGACAGCAGGGATAAACCAGTATGCTTCCTGGAAAACCAGTGCAGAGTGTTTTCCTAGCTGTGAACGCCCTGCTTAGCTCCCTGGAGACCAATTTCTAGCTGGTCTGACTGAAGGAGTGGAAAAAGTCGTAACATGTTGTGGAGAAAAGAAGCCATAAATCTTGAGTGTAATGACTCTATCTCTGTGGGCATGCCAAAAGTCCGCTTGCAAATAACATTTTTGATTAGGTCTCCCCATCCTAAAAGATTAGTTGAGTCCAATTTCAACCAGTAGAAAAATGCAAGAATCAACACAAGAATAAGGACAGCATCCATCCATTCATCCATTCCTTCTTGTGCAAACATACTACTCCATCCTGATCTTCTGCGCATTCCCGAACTAGACAGCCTGAAAGATCAGCCAGCAGTCCCAGTGTGCTGTGCCCAGATTCATGGTGCAGGTTCGCCCCGGGGGCTGGGCCTTGCTTTATGCCCTCACTTGTGGGAATTTGTCTCAGCGCACTAGGATGCTGGTAACAGGGGTGGTGGAAGCTTCCCAGGACATCTGCGCCTTGGTGAACACAGAGCTGGGCCAGAGAAAAAGAGGCAGGAACTCCAGGAGGACCCAGCAGGGCCATCTGCCCAACAGAGTAGACAACACGGAGACTGAGATGGCAGGGCAAGCAGGTGGCCATCATACCACCAAAGGAATCTACAGCCTTCCACGAAGCCTTTACTAAGTGATGAGGATAGAGGGCAGAGGATTAAAAAAAACCATTTAAAACAACACGACCGCTTCACTGTGGGAGAGTTCCTCCAGGGTGCATAAATAATTGTGACTGGTTATGCTTTCAAGGAGCCTTTAGAGATCTAAGATCTATCTCTACACACACACTCATGCATCTATAACGTTTAGATAGAGTTAAAAAAGCTGGCAATCTAGTAATAAACCCATCACATATTTCACCGTCTCCTTACATTTTCCTCATTGGAAAAGGGGGATAATCCCACCTATAATATCTGCATTCTAAGCTTTGTTGAGAATTAATAGTTTGGCACAGACGCACTCAACAAACAAGGAATAGCTCCTTATTATGTACACTTAGCAAAGAGAGTAACCATGTATGCAGGGGAAATACGACAAAGGATTGTTCAGTCATCTTTGCTCTTAGAATTGTCCTTAAGTGGCAATGCTCAAAACCACAGCCACAGAGAGGGATTATGGACCATTATTACAGTTTTCCACTCTTGAATGGGTGAAAGTGCAGGATGGAACGTTGGCTCATCCTGTTGAAACCAACAGCTGTTTTCAGGGTGTCTTCAAGACACAAATGGGGCACTGCAGTCTGCATAATTTCAATCTGTGTGAGGAGACACATGCAAAGAAATTAATGTCTATCCATCTATTTTTCCTTACTCTAGTTGTTCTTCTCATTATAAAAAGCTAGGACCTCATGCAAAACGGCAAACCACTGGGGCGCCTGGGTGGCTCAGTTGGTTGGGCGACTGCCTTCGGCTCAGGTTATGATCCTGGAGACCCGGGTTCGAGCCCCACATCGGGCTCCCTGCTCGGCGGGAAGCCTGCTTCTCCCTCTCTCACTCCCCCTGCTTGTGTTCCCTCTCTAGCTGTGTTTCTCTCTGTCAAATAAATAAAATCTTAAAAAACAAAAAACAGCAAACCACCAATAACTGCACCATCTGGGACATAATCACTCTGAATAGTGTGGATATTTTTGAAATCTTCTTGAAGTCTTCAGCCTCCCCATAAATCCTCTCATCCCTGCCTACCTCCCTTATCCCCCTTTCAAAAAGTCCTGCAGACCTTGCCCATTGCCTGGGGCAGAGAAATCTAAAAGAATGGCATGTACAGAAAAAAAAAATCCTCCCTTTGCTTTTCAGAACCCTGAAAGCGGGTTTTTTTTTAAATCATTTCCTTTTAATTTTTTTATATTAAACAGTGAATCCTTTCAACACCACATATAACAGATGATTAGGGAATGGGGAATAACAACACATTGGTCAGCTGTACTTACCACCTCAGACCCCAAAAGTTTCCCAGCAGCTCCATCGCCTTGATGTACCCACTCCTGAATTCCACCCTGCTCCACCTACTACCTACTATTAACAGTCTCCCCAAATTTTGTTTTTTCATCATTCTCTGGCAGTTCTTTATAATTTTACCAACTATGGAAAGGATATAGTGCCAAAATGTTGAACAAGCATCATACCTACAGTTTGGTCTCCAAATTCCCGTTTCCAAACCCTTGGAGACACTCATCATATTTAAAATATAATATAACCTCCCGTGACTTCTGTTGCATGGGATTGAAGGTGAGATTCAATTCAGTTCCAATCTTCAATCAGATCCTACGTGTTGCTCAAATATTGGTGGATAAAATGAAAGGATATGTGGGAATTGCTTCAACATAACCCAGGAGTAAGGGAGGGAAGGATTTGTAGAAGAGTGGGTGAAACAAGACAGGCTAGCTGTTGGGAATGGTCGAGTTGAGTGGTCAGCAGTACATGCTGTTCATTGCTAGCGTTTCTCTCCGCTCTCTGTGTCTCACTTTTTCCATTTGAAGAGGTTTAAGAAAAAAAATCCCTAGTTTTTAAAATTGGCATGTGAGGTGCCTAACTGTTTGACTCTTAATTTCAGCTCAGGTCATGATCTCAGGGTTGGAGATGGAGCCCCTTTTGAGCCCTTTTCGGGCTCATTGCTAGGCGTGGAGCCTGCTGGGGATTCAGATTCTCTCTTTCTCTCTTTCTCTCTTCTTCTCTTTCTCCATCTGGCCCCTCTCTCTCTCTCTCTCTCTCTCTCTCTCTCTCTCTCAAAATTAGTAAAATAAAATGGGCATGTGTGTAATGAAACTTTATACACTTACTATCATTGCTTACCTGCTAATAACTATTTATTACTGTAGTTATTCCCATATTCCTACATGACCAGCAGAAATAACATTTTGGGTGCAATCGTTAATATAGAAAAATAGACAGTTTCACCACAAGAGCTTCCCTGAAAATACTTCCTGTTCAGACAGTGAGAAATCATCATACAGCCTATCCGTTAAGTCATGAATGGCAAACTCTGCTACATACACAGTTCATCGTTCCTCATATTCTAAGGAAAAAACTATGTCAAAACCGCATCCCTTCATGTATTTTATTTCCTTGAGCTGCCTTAGGAAGCATCTATTCCAACGCAACACTTCATAGATGTGAAAACTGTGGTCAAGAAACATTTTTGCCTTTTCTCAAATCATAAAGTTCAAAAGCAAAAAACAAAACAAACCAATGGTAAGACCCGAGTCTTCAGGCTACATTTTTCCATTTCTTTATTCATTCCCTGAGGATGTGTTGAGTACCACCCATGTGGCAGGAGGAATAGGCATGCAGACTAAAGTCCAGGCCCCCATGGGGGCTGTCCACTGTCATGGCGGAGCAGACAGCAGGTCAGCAGCCCCAGTCCTGGTTGTAAGCTCCAGGGAAATGAACCACATACACAGAAGAGACGTGCGTGGTGTGCACGGCAGCACGATTTGCAGTAGCGAAAAGCCGGAAACACCCGGATGTCTGTCAATCTATGATTGGATAAACAAAATGGGCTCCGTCCATAGAACAGAATGTTATTCAGCCCTTAAAAAAAAAGGAGTCCGGACACATGCTACAATGTGCATGAACTTTGGAAATGTCCTCCTGAGGAAAAGAAGCCGGTCACCGAAGAGCACAGACCGTATACCTGCATTTATTTCTAATGTCCAGAGGGTGGCAGGTGCACAGAGAGAGAAATGACACTCATGGCTGTCTAGGGCCGTGGGTGTAGACAGATTGGGGGTGGGGGGAGATGGCCACAGGATGCAGGCTTCCTTTGTGCGTCGATGCAAACATTCTGAAACTGACTGTGGGGATAGTTGCACAACTCTGTGAGTACCCTAAAAGGCATTAAATTGTATGTGTGTGGATTACATCTTAACAAAGCTCTTAATTAAAAAAGAAAGAAAGAAAGAAAGAAAGAATATACGGGCCATGCGTCTGCCACACAGAAAATTTAATGGGAAGGGTGTTTAAGGAGTGCCAATGGGGTTAAATTTTAGTAGCATGCCTATCCAGCATTCTCTAAATTCCTATAAATAAGTAAATCTTAAAAGTATTTTTTGAATCAGAGTCAACTTAATGACATGCCCAGAGGTACGCACTGCCCTCTTGCCACATTAATTAAATTGTATCACCATGGGCTTAAAAAACATCCAAATGACTTTTGGCCCCAGGAAACTTCAAGTTTGACCAAGAGAACACTGCCTATAAACCCACAAGAGGATCCCGCCTCAGGGATAAGAATTCTATCTGAACACTAATTGGGTTTCACACAATGTGCTCAACCAGGGGCTCTGCTTTGCAGGCATAATCTTGAACAAAAATTGGGTGGTTTAATAGCAACAGCCCCACTGAATCCACCGAGTCCAGAAATCAGTGCCTTTCTGGCCATTGTCTCATCTCTACATATCATCGCTTCCAGCCATAATAGGGCCGGAGTTTTTAAGAATGGGTACGCTCGGTATCTTTCCAAGTTTTGTTATTAAAGAGTGCTGTTATGTGTGTCAAAAGCCTTCAGAAAGTTTTCCCCAGGGTGGCCAATCTGGAGGCAGCCTCTTGCCCCATGAGGATTCTCAGAGTGCCCACCTTCTCTAAGCCACAAGGCAGCCCTACTCTACAAGCTGGCCAAGCTGGCTTCGGCGTGTCTGCCCATTTGCCCTGGGCTCTTGGGTCCAGACTGTACCTGCTGCCTCCAGCCTTGGACAGCCCCGGTGCCCAGCGCCCCTCTCCCCAGCTCCAGATCCATGACAGCCAAAAACGCTCGGGGATTACAAGTGCCTCTTGAGTCCCTAGAGGACAGACAGACTTGGCCCTGTACATTTATAAGATCTAATGAATTGTATCCTGAAGAAGGGATGCCCTTGAACACATTTTAAAGGCATAACTTGACCACGAAGGAGAAAAGTCAGTAAGTTGCCGAGGGCTCTTGTCTGACCTTTCCTTGCACTTTTTACTATTTCTGTGGTTACATTTGGCTCTGAATTTGGAGTCCTCTCTTGGGCTTCTGAGGAAGCGTGCATCCTGGACAGCCGCCAGCTCTAGCGGGTGATAAAGACTAGCAAGTATGAAATATAGATTTAGAGGTGTCAGAAGAAAATAAATTGGGTTCACATCGTATTTTCTTCTGAATCTGAATGTCCCGAAAGCAGAATTTCATTTCCAGTCTCAGACCCGAGGCAGAGATGGCCCGTTGAGCCCCTGTGAATCAGAAAGTTTGCACACAACCTTCTCCTCCAGCTGCAAAGACCCCCATCTCATCTGTTCTCCAACCAAAATAAAATTAAAGGCTTGGAAGCCTGCTCTGGGGCGGTCAGTACTAATGCAGGAAACTTAGAAAACTGGAAATCACCAACAAAGAACATAAAACCTGTCACTGTCACGTGGGTAAGATGTGATGGATTCGGACAGAACAGAAGAGAGAAGGTCCGGGAGGCATGCAGGCATGCATTAAGAGTCTGCAAAGAAAAATGCAAAACCCAGCATGCTTGGAGGCAGCAGAGGAAGGAGACTAGATTAGAAATATCATAGCAGCAAAAAGAATGGTCATCTGTGTTCCTAAAAAAAAAATCAGCATCATCAAGGAGCATTAACCATCAAATTAGGAAGGAGACACCGTAAGGAAACCAGCTACCGCTGGTGGAAATTCAAGATGCAAAGCCTCATTTTCTGACTGGGTTTGATCACGTGAATTTCCTGGGGCTCTCCTTGCAGAAGGAAAGACAGTTAATACCTACTTCTCGGGGTTGTTGGATTGGCAAGTTATATATGTGACAGAAACTGAGAGAAACCAGTTACAAACATAAATTGGGTATCATGACTCATGGAAAATGTCTAGATGGGGCTCCCCACACTGTGCCTACTGGCTAAACATAGTGCGCCATCTATATCTGTAAAGAAAATTTCATTGGAGCACAATCATGCCCGTTCAATATGTATCATTCCCTGATGTGTTCCTGCTGTAGCTATAGAATCAATTAGTTGGAACAGCAACCATATGGCCCCCAAAGTGGAATATATTTGGTCTCCAAGCCCTTACGGCAAAACCTTGCTGAGCCCTGGTCTAGAACTCAGTTCATCATTTACTTGGGAATAGAAATAAGCATCCAGTTATTGATAATCTGTTATGTCTGCTCACAGATGATTTCATTTACTCTTACAAGCTAGCTGTTGCCTCCACTTTATTTTTGGGAAAACGGATGCACTTGGGTGTCATTTCCCCAAAGTCACATAATAAAAAGAGCAGAGCCAAAATTCTGATTTCACAGTCAAGTGTATGTCGTTTCTCAGTGGTATTTTTATTTTGTTTTATTCTTTTTTTAGAGAGAGCACACACAGGCAGAGTGGGAGGGGTGAAGGGGGAGGAGAGAGAGAGAATCTTAAGCAGGCTGCATGCTCAGCATGGAGCTGACATGGGGCTCCATCCCACGACCCGAGATCATGACCTGAGCTGAAATCAAGAGTTGGACGCATAACCGACTGGTGACCCAGGCACCCTAGTGGCATTTTTATCAAACAAACAACTAAGGGGCACCTGGATAGTTCAGTCATTAAGTGTCTACCATCGGCTCAGGTCATGATCCTGGAGTCCCGGGATTGAGCCCACATCGGGCTCCCTGCTCGGCGGGAGGCCTGCTTCTCCCTCTGTCACTCCCCCTGCTTGTGTTCCCTCTCTGGCTGTGTTTCTCTCTCTGTCAAATAAATTAAAAAATAATAATAATAATAATAAATAAATAAATAAATAAATAAATAAATAAATAAATCTTTAAAAAAGATTAAGAATACAATGCAGGAGGAGAAAAATAAAAGTCATCAGTTAGAGAGATTATTCAGTCACTTGATGAAAGATGCCATATCAATGAAGAGAAGCATCCAGCCTTTGGTGGTAGTTTCATTCCGAGTTGCAGAAATCGCTGTCAAGCCTCCGATTTCCTCCCAGAATTCAGGGCAGGCAGGCAAATTTTGGTGCATTAGTCTCTGCTCATTTTTTCAATCACACTTCTTACCTTCTAAGCCTTGTACCTTAAAATTTCCTAGTGCCCAATGAAAAGGAGCTCTCCTCTCAACTCACAACCTAAACTCATGCATAGACACACACGGTACTTCCTGTATGTTTGCTTTCTCCCTCCTGAGAAATGCATAGGCAGAGATCTACCTTCTGAACCCTTCAGGAAGTCACTTCTTCAGGAGCTTGTCTCCAGCCCCAGACTGAACCCAACATCCCCTCTGGGCTCTGGATGTATGTTGTTTGGTCTGTCTACACTGAATACCCCTGTCCATTGACCCACCTATTCCACTGGGGCACTTCGAGAATGAGGACCATGTCTTTTCTTAGCATGTGGTGTCCAGCTCAGTCTCTAGTTAAGCAAAAAATCACTTAATGGCACCAACCAAGTGTCACATCAAAGAACAGGTAATTCTGAAAAGAGGAATCAATAGAAAGTTAAGTTGCAATCACCAATCTATCTCTTCCGTCTGAAGTGCACTCCTTTTGGTTTGACTGCCCCAGTCTTCTGGTAACTGTCGCTGACACCTCCGTCAGAACAAGAGGAGAGCTTTCCCAGTTCCAAAGGGCTGAGGGGCAGCAGGAGTCCACTTCTCAGCAGCTGAGGGGATAGTGAGGAGGAGGCAGAGGGAGCGCTCACCTACTTGGAAATGCTACCACGTCTGGGGCAAGGGATTGCAGGGAGAGCTTTTCCTACTGAAGTCGTGAGGTTAGAAAAATCAGGATTGGGAATCCCTCCAAAAAAGGGTAGACAGTCATGTGGGAGAAACGGCATGTCTCATGCTGTCTCAGGCTCTTGTGCACCAAGTATATGGAATAGAAGAGTAAAAATAAGAGTAGAAATCTCCTTTGCTGGTTCCTAAATCCTGGTTTACGGAGACTTCAGAGGGAAAGCCTTGCCCTTATGGCTGTGCTGATAGTTCCTTCTTCATATGGGAGCAAGCCTCTACTTCCTACCTTTGGCTTCTCTATGTTCTGCTTTGGGGCCATAGCTGTTGGGATTGGGTTTGTGGCATTGCCTAAAATGTCATGAGTGCCTCACCTTTTTGACGTAATGCTCCTTCAGTACACAGCTTGCCAGTGTGCTCCTCTCCTAAAAACCAAATTACTTGCACTCAAATTTTAGTCTGTCTTTAAGATTTTCTTCTTACCTGCCCTGCAGGCAAGTAACTTGTCTGTGACTACCAAAATCAGCTGCTTAGATGACCTACGATGGCGCATTACTTTCACCATGTATTTGACACATTTAAAAAAGTCGTTTAAAATGGAGAAAGTGTGTGACATCAACATTCTCTTGATACCATCTTCTGGGAAAAAGAGGAATTTGAGATTGTGGTCAATAAACATAAAGAAAGGACATCTATGTGAAAACAGAAAGATGTTTATCACTGAGGAACATAAAGTCTCCTCATGCATTGGATTTACTTAAATGTCCCATTTAGGCTAATGACATACATTATATTTTGTTTTTACTTGGAGGTACAATGGAAGTTTGAGTACCTGCCAAGTTGTTGAGCCTGAGGGCGGTCCTGTATGTTTATAAGGACAAAATTGCTCTGCGTTGCCCGTACTTGTCTACTCACCTAGTATTCAAGTTGAAAATAAAGGCAGTAGAAAGAACATGAGACTTGATCTCAGGAAAATTGGATCTAGTGCTGAGAACTTGTGCAAATATCTCCAGCATCCCGGCCTCAGTTCCGCAATCTAGAAAGTAAGGGAGCCGGAGTTAGATTCTAAGAGTACTTCCCATTCTAAAGTTCCCTGGAATTATTGATCCACAGGAAGACATAAAGGAATGCCAAAAATAGGAAGCAAGATGCAACCGGGCTGAGTTGCCTTGACTTAGCTCATTGCCAAGCAGCTATCTCGGAGTTTTTGAAGACATGAAAGAGAACAGTAAAGAAATTGTCCCAGGAGAATTGACACAAAGGAAATCCAGAGTCCTTCCAAGAACTTGGGAAAGCTACATTCCTTATGACATATACACCTTTTTTTTTTTTTACATTCATGAAGATTCAATCTGAAGTAGATTCGATACATGGATTTGAAAGTTGAGGGGAAAAAACAGCCACATTGAGTGATGTCAAACATCTGAAAATTCTCACTCTTAAATATGCAAATAAATCAAATTTGTGTTGCTTCCTCTGCCCCCCAGGACTATTATATCTTTGTATGAAATGAGCAGAACATAAGATCATTTCTCTAATTGGGCCACTTTGACACAACAACCAACCAACAAATGCTATATATATAAATCAATACTCATGGACTTGACAATATCGTAGGAGAATGGACCAAAAATTAAAATATTAAAAACATATAAGGGACCCGTATGTAATTGTATGGCAATTACAATGGAGGTAATTAGCATATTATATTTGTTTTATATTTCCCAATTTTAGAAGTAATGAATCTGCTGACTGATAATGTTAGTTATAGATATCTCTGCTTTCCCAACCTGACCAAAGCAATGGGAAACAACAAAGAGAAGGAAAATGTTAAATTTCGTTTTTGATGAAGTGAAGAACCTTGTAAGTGTTAAACCATGATATATGAAGAAAGCGTACCAGTGTAAGTAAAACTTAGACAGTGTGAAGGGGAGATGCCAAAGGAGGAAGAACCTCTCCAGTGTGTTCTTTGGAGTGGTGGCAAAGCCCCAAAGGCAAAACGTTTTTGGGAAAAATTAAATCAGAGATGGTAGGGGAGGGTGCAGAAAAGAAGCAGAGAAAGCAGGATGAGTCATTCAGTCACAGCACCTTTGCAAGGTGTGGCTACAAGCATGGGGTGACAGAACAGAACTTAAAGATGGTAGCACCTGTGTCCTTCTGACCCTGCTGAGCAAAATGGGTGAGAATGTTCACTTCCTGCTCCCCAAATTGTGGATTTTGAGGTGGGGAGGCCCCGGCTAACTGTGGGCAGGGGTGTGTATTATAAAGCGAGGTAGTGATGGGGGAAATGCTTGGAGACGACAGAAAGAGGCATCGAGTGTCCAAGGCACATGCAATCGGTACTCTCAGAGGCAGAAGGAGAAAATACAACAGGAAAAATATTAAAATACGCAAGGGAAGATCTGACAAGAAACGGCAAGGAGGTATGTGACATAACCAGGGAGAAATCTAAAACCTTCCCATGGGCTTATAAGAGTATTATAGGAAATTCTCGAAAGAGGTGTGACTTTCTTTAAAAGAAAATGCTTACGATGATAATCAGAAAGAAGTCATTCATTTACAAATGGAGCAAGAACAGAGAAGGGACAGGCAATTTTCAAAAAGAAAACCGTGCAGTGCAATGGCAAATAATCCCAATGGATATAAGGAGGCTGATGTTTTGACAGAAATTGTGATGACCACAAAGAAACCAGAGTCTTTGCAGAAATTTTTTAAGAAAAGTATTAAGAAGCCTTAAGCCCAGGGGCACCCGGCTGGCTCAGTGAGTAGAGCACGTGACTCTTGATCTAGGGGTCATGAGTTCCAACCCCATGTTGAGTGTAGAGTTTACTTTAAAAAACAAAAAGAAGAAGTATTGAGTCCAGAATGAGGTAAGGCATCTAAAACGATGAATATCACAAGAGTTTTTGAGTTCACACTAAAACTAGAACATTGAAGACCTCACTTTGTGTTCTACAGGATCAGTCAGCTAGACAAAATATCTGCAGCCTTCACAGGTACTTCTCTGGATTGACTGAAAATTATCTTCTAAATCTTTCTCTCACACGGCCCAGGTAGTTAAAATTCTCTCTCTTTTTTAAGTGGGCTACACACCCAGCATGGAGCCCAGTGCAGGGCTCAAACTCACGACCTCAAGATCAAGACCTGAGCTGACATCAAGAGTCTGAACTCTCGGCACCTGAGCCACCTAGGTGCCCCTCTCATTAATTCTTTGTGGCTGCTACTGTCCTTTCCATCTGCTGATGTTCCTCTAACTGTCTTTGCCCTAAAGCCACACTACAGTTTGAACAGTGATTTCTGTTGGCCAATTTAATGATAGTCCTGGAGAGAAGGATATATATTCTTTTGTTGTTTAACGGCTTAACTAATCATCAGTAAAAGGGAAATAGCTAGCAAACTTGGGAAATTTTAAAAAAAAATGTCTCCATCCTGGTGCATCTACCTCTCCTTTACTTCGGAGCATTTCCCATCTGTCCACATTCTGCAGACATTTGTCTCTTTAAGCAGAGTTCACACTGTCTTTAATCCTTTTTCACATACAGGTGGAGGGGTTTGAGAAACAAATATCAGTTTTTTACTGACTTCTTCCCTCAGAAAGACCCATAATTCCCAAAGTAGATTTAGCTCCACTCAGGCAACTGCTTGTACTCGAGTAGTGGGCATTTTGGGGGAACCCTCACAGCTTCCTGACAAGTTTGGCAGGTACCCTATGCAACGCCAAATTTTCCCTGGATCCTTGCTTCTAAAATTATGTGATGGCTGTGCTCTTTCCACAACTCACCACAATTAACTACCATAACAAAATATTCTTAACTTTAAAGATTTCCTCCCATAATTTTTTTCATTTTTCTTTTTTTCCTATTTTCCATAATTCTTTTTCATAATTATTTCACATCCTCTCTGTTTGCTTATTTTTGGCCACTACTCTTCTCAAAATAAACTAAAACAAGCAAAGTTATTGGCAGAAAACCCCCAATGGGGTGGTTTTGGCTTGCCAAATTGGCCAAAAGAAGAAAGAACTACCAATAATTATGGTCTCTCTCAATATCAAGGGGCTCCACAGAAAGAATTTAAATTCTAGGTGTTCCTTCACCAAAGTCATTATAAAAACCATTGACTAGTTCTTTCATAGCAAGACAGACTATCTCTTGGACTTTTGCTTCCTCGGCTCTATCATTGAGAATAACCTGCAGATGGGTAATTGGGAAACTAACATTTAGAAGAACATTAAAATCCCAAGACCATGAAGAGGTTAGAAGGGGAAACCAGTTGTGGAAGAAAGATTTTCTAGCCTGGATATACTGCTTCTCAGATTCATGAAAGAGCTTACAGATTGTCTGAGCTGATTATCATTGGCAATGTTGAGAAGTCATTTATAATACAGCAGAGATTTCTGTCCAGAAACCTGAAGGTGACCAAATGCTCTGATTTTTCAAAGACCAAGAAGATGAATTGACAAATGTGTGACCAAGAAACATGGGGTATTTGACAATGTCAGACGCCATGAAGAGGTCGATCAGGGATAGCTGAGAAGAGGACCCTGGATGTGATGATTAGAACTCACTTGAGATCACCAAGAAAGCAGTTTAGCTCTGGGAGAACATGAGCTTAATGTTATCCCTGAGAATAACTTAGAAATGGATTTTTTTTAAGGCTGGTTGGTGAACACTTAAATTAGAAAGTGGAGGTCACTATGAGTCAGGGTGGACTCATTATGAACAAGTCGTGCCTCACTAAAATCACTTCCCTGCACTAATAAATATGAGAAATGTAGTGGACCTGAAGCATAGTGTCTTCATTTGAGCAAGATTCCAAGAAAGTTTTTTAATCATAGCTTTGAGGACTGGGTGATGATACAATTAGGGTCAGGTTAAGATTATTGAAATTAATGATTAAGGGATGGGTGTCCATGTGGAGGGTTGTTTCTCATGGTCTCTCCTTGGTCTCTCTCCTGCGGACCATTTTAATTAATGACTTGGATAAAGGGAAGGCTAGCCTGCTGACCAGGGTTACAAAGTAGTAGAAGCTGGGATGATTAGCTAATGGATTGAGTGACACACTTGAGACCAAAATAAACCAGGACTGTTGCTGGGCTGGATCAAAGGAATGAATCCTAACAAGATGGAGACTGATATCAGCAAAACACTTGCATCCAATACACCAGCTTCTCAAGTACCAACTAGGGGAGACAGGGCTCAACAGCTACATAATCAAAATAACCAGACATTTTAATTAACTCTCAGGGCAGAATTAGTCCTGAGTACCCAGTAATATACTTCCAGAGAAAGACAGCTATGGTGGTGAGGAGCCGAAAGGTAGACACATGGATGGGTGGAAGGAAGAGGAAAGAGAGAGAGACTTGAGGTCCTGGTAGAGATGGGGTGGTAAGGATGACAGAGGAATAGGGTAGAGGGACCCACTTGTACTTGAACCTTTTTGATGATCATACACTTGGGTGATTTTATATTCTCTGTCCAGACTTCTCAGTACTAGCATGCTATAGCTACAGGACCTTCTCTCAGTCAGAGCCTTCCCTATTACACACTGTGCTTTCCCTCTGTGGCATTTAGCACAACAATAATCAATAACCATGTGTGTACTTATCTCTCTTCCCCTTTGGACACTAAGGTAGGTCCATGGGAACATGCTGTGTGTTGGTCTCTTTCATCATTGCATTCTTTATATATATATATATATATATATATATATATATATATATATATTTTTTTTTTTTTTTTTTTTTTTTTTTTTTT
>PITA01011623.1:0-30207 GCA_004023965.1 Spilogale gracilis | reverse complement strand
TGTGCTAAGCACTCGGTCAACTTATTTGCATTAATTTTTGAGCATTGCTCAGCAACTTTCCCACAAGGAGGAAATTTTCTAAACAGAAAATATAATGAGAAGAAAAATGCATTTCATATTACCATGTGAATGTTGCAGGCTGCAAAGGAAAAATATATCCTCTCATTATAATACATGGAACATTTGTGAAAATTGAGCACTTACTTCATAAAGCAGATTACCAATAAATCTCATCAGGCTGGTGTCATATAAGTTACATTCTCTTTTTGTAATATATTAAGTTAGAAATCAAGAACAAAGAGATAAATAGAAAAACCTCCATATTTTGAATTTTAAAGCACACATTTAAAATACATGAGTCAAAAAAATCATGGGACAGAAGATATCGATAAACAACAATGACACTATATAGTTTAAAAATGGGAGATACTATAGAGTGGGATCTAAAGGGGAATTTAAAATCTTAAGCATTGATATTAGAAGAGAATGTAAGATGAACATCAATGAGTTGAACATCTAGCACGGGGCATTAGGAACAAAACAATTGATTAAACTTCTCTAAAGTAGAAAGAATAAAATGGTAAGACCGAAAAACCTCTGGCAAGGTTGATCAGGAGAGACAGAGAATATGACAGAGATAAATATGCTACCAGAATTTAAAAAAAAAAATATAGATACTGCCAAGATCAAGAAGACAATAAAATGATAGCATTAACAACTCTACACCAATAAATTAAAAAATGTAAATTTTCAAGATCCTAGAAGGATATAACTGACTTAAGAAACATGTATTTTTAAAACTTTAGGGCCTATGCTTCACATGCTTTTACATGTTGATTCTAACAATCAACAAATATTCCCAAGCCAATACAACTCTTCCAGAGATCAGAATAAAAAGAAACTTACCTCAACTCGTTTTATGAGACTAGCTATCTTTAATAACCAAGTCATCCAAGGAAAATAAGCTTTGTTAAATTTAGGAGTGCACATCTTAAAATAGCAACGAAACAGTCTAGCAATACATAAAGAATCACAATCACATCATGGGAAAATTTGGTTTGTCTTAGAAATAAAAAGCTGAATTGACATTAGAACTATCTGTCTATTAATCCCCAGAGCAAAACCTATATGATCATTTTAGTAGATCAATCAAAAAGCATTTGATAAAGTCAGTATCTATTCCTGACTTTTTTTCAAAGAGATCCTTACCGATTAGGGATACAGAGCAACTTTCCTATTCTGGTAAATATCTATTTCAAACAAAACTGAGTTGAGGGGTGCCCGAGTCGTTCATTCAGTCGAGTGTAGGACTCTTGATTTTGGCCCCAGTCATGATCTTAGAGTTGTGGGATCGAGCCCTGTGTTCAGCTCCCCGCTCACTGGGGAGTGACTTGTCCCTCTCCCTCTGCTCTTCCCCCTACTCACCCTGTCTCTTTCTCTCTCATAGGTAATTAATTAATTAATTGAGTCTTCTAAAAAAAATAATAAAACTGAGTTAAAATACATTAAAGGTACAAAGGTAAAAGTATTTTTAAGATGAGGAATAAGAATGCTTTTTATTTGGGCACCTGGGTGTCTCAGTTGGTTAAGCGTCTGCCTTCAGCTCAGGTCATGATCCCAGGGTCCTGGGATGGAGTCCCGCATCAGGCTCTCTGCTCAGTGGCGGGGCGAGGGGGGAGTCTGCTTCTCCCTCTCCCCACCCTCCACTTGTGCTCTCTCTTGCTATCTCTCTCAATAAATAAATAGAATCTTAAACAAAAAAGAATGCTTTTTATTATCACCTCCATTCAGCTTTGTATTGGAGGTACTAAAGAATAAAAAGAAATTAAAATAAAATCTATGAAGGTTATAAAGGAAGGAGCTGTTATCCTTCAGAGCCTATTAATTGTCTACCTAGAAAACCTCAGAGAATACTGAGATGAGTTTCTCAAACCAGTGAGGTTTTATCACAGTTTCTGGATACAACATAAATATTCACAATCACATGTATATCGGTAACAATTAGACCACACATTCTGAGAAAATACCTTTCACCAACGCACACAAATATGCTGAATTAGTCATGAATGAAATGGAATTGGTGAAAAGACTTTATGAGGGAATTATAAACACATATTGAAAAATAGTAAAAAAGGTAGAAATAAATGAAGCATTTAAGATAACAGTGATACCAGTGTTAGAGTGGGCCTTTCACCTTGAGACCACTGGTCAGCACCAGCCCACACTGCTGGAACCTTTACTTAGTCCTGGCCTCCACAACTCCTGGTTTGCCACAGGGATCAGGAAATGCCTTCATCTGTCTCTGGGAAGGGCTGTCAAAGCGGGAGACCTGATACTGTGCTTCATCTTTCAGTAAAATGCTTGCTAGAACATATACATTTTGAAACACACGTTAAGGGCACCTGGGTAGATCAGTCGGTTGGGCAGCTGCCTTCAGCTCAGGTCATGATCCTGGAGCCCTAGGATCAGGTCAGGCATCGGGCTCCCTGCTCAGCGGGGAGTCTGCTTCTTCCATTGCTCCTTCCCTGTCTTGTGCTCTCTTTCTCTCTCTCAAATAAATAAATAAAATATCTCCAAAAAAAAAAAAAAACCCAACCTGCATGTTAAACAATTATATGTAGGCACTTCATATAGAATCAGTTACCCAATCCGTTTTTTAAACAAGGGTATTCACCCATGATTACTTTGTTAGAATTAATGTCTATTTTTAAAAATTAATGTCAATTTCCCCCTTATATTCCATTTCTTTTTTAAAAAATATTTTATTTATTTGATAGGGAGAAACACAGCCAGAGAGGGAACACAAGCAGGGGGAGTGAGAGAGGGAGAAGCAGGCTGCCCACCGAAGCAGGGAGCCCGATGTGGGGCTCCATCCCGGGTCTCCAGGATCATGACCTGAGCTGAAGGCAGTGGCTTAACCAACTGAGCCACCCAGGCGCCCCTTATATTCCATTTCTTACACATGCCCTTTTGTACCTATAAACTGACACCCATTATAAGCATATGCCTCTTTTTGTCCAAAGTGGTAGCAGCTTACTTTTCCATTTTATTTTTTTATCTTCAGGGATTTGGGGAACAAACTTACCAAAGATCTACAACTCCATCATTTGCAGTGTCATTCTGTTCTCCTCACTAATAGGTCTAGGAAGGGCTGAAAAGAGCATTTTTTTTGCTAAGTGTTATCTAGATGTATGTGTGTGAGGGGCGGTAAGCCACTCTGATTAAAGAACTAAGCAAAATAAAAGAAGGTACTCCTAACGATCGTGTATAGCATTTATTTTCAAATACTTTAATCTCAGTATGTTGATTTTTCACATGATCAAATGCCTGCTGATTTAGCTGCAAGGAGACATATTTTGGAAGATAACATACACTTCATATACTGCCACAGAATGTGATATAAATTATTATAACATTATGTTTTATACCTTATACATTATATTTTATGCCTTATAGCTTATACATTATAACATTAGATAACACTAAATATGCAACAATATAGTGTGAATGTAGAAGTAAACCAAGAGCCACAAGTCTTGAGGCTTTATTTCTTGTCTGACAATGGTTGTCTTCCACCTGTTCCTTATAGGTGATCATGGAGATACTGACTGCTTTGAGCTTGTCCAGATCTTTAACCAGCAGTCCTCCTGAGCAGTTGTTCAGAGGTCCAAGCTCAGCCATGTGAAGTTCAGAGGTCATGAGGTCAGTGAATGGACTTGATAATGGAAAGTGGACTTGGTTTTATCAAGATACAGGACACCTAGATTGTGGAATACAATTCACATTTTCTCCTATATTAGAAGTCCCAGGTTTTTGTTCATGGTGACTTATTACTTCTGTCATGACTGATCATTCCAGTCTGTTAAAATATTCCTTGGCTAAGAGGGCCCAGAATTGATTCTTGAAAGGTTTTTTTTTTTTCTTTCTTCCTTCTTTGTTTCGTTGTATCTTCTTTGCTTTTCTTGTTGTTAATCTGAAAGGATCATTGTCATTCATTTTTTTTTTGTTACATAATCTTGGCTTAAACATCATTACCAACATCTGACCTAAATTGAGCCAATTATTGCTATGTTCTCATTCCTTAGTGGTGATTTAAATCTGGACAGTGGTAGAAATTTATTAAAAATTAATGAAGGCTAAAATTAAACTAGTGGCTCCTTTTTTTTTTAAACCATTACCCGAATGGTACTGACACAGGGAAAAACAAATCTATGTTTTCATTGTTGACTCATGATTCTTCTCTCTTTTCTCTTAGAAAGAACTCTACCACCGAAGATGGAGTTCAACATAAAAACGATCTGGGACTCCATCAGAGAGGTCACTGAAGCACCAAAAGACCTCCAGGATGTGGCATCTTATGATGTACAGAGGGCTACAGTGTACTCTTCAGAACTGGTGTGAAAAGTGAAGAAGGTTGCTAGAGGTTAGAGCACATTTTTGTCCTACTGAAACTTTCTTGAACCTGTGGTCATCATCGCATTCACTGAATGTTGCATGACTTGGAAGCACTGTTCATGTGCCACCTGCTGCATGAGGACTCATCAGGGAAAACCCATTCATGTCACCCTAAGACTCTGGCCCCCAAACTTCACTGTCCAGGATCATGGGACTAGACCACATGGACAATGCATTTTGCTAGAACAGGAAGTTGCCAGGGCCTAGAATCCAAACAGGTTCCCAGAAGTACTTTGATTTCTCCGTTCCAAATCCACGGTTACCATATTGCAAAAGGATGGTGCTCGGATTCATATTCTCACTATGGATCCCACACTTTTTTTATTGTTCTGTCTTCCTCTGCCATGGTGGAACTTTGCGTGGTCTGGGAGGATAAGGGCCTCAGCATTTCAGCCTCAGTTCGTAGAGACTCTCCCTCCTTTGTCGTCAGTGCATGAAATCACTAACCAACGAGCAGCATCACATGGAAAACCCCAAGCAGAGGTGTCAGGTGGGAACCCTGAGATGTTGTAGCTTTGCTGTTCCTGAGGGTTTGCAGTTAGGTTTATAACCCTTGCCTGATCAAAGGGTCCAAAATCATAACTTCAGAGAGCAGTGGAAAAAAAAAGTATTTCATCCAAGAATTGCAATAGACACAGTGTGATGTCTCACATTTACTCACGACCAGAAAAGATGTGTGTCAACACAGAAATGGTCTTTATTATAGGTAACCAACTCCACAGTTGTGTGTACTATCGATTCTCAGTCACGGAAGCCAGTTTCCTATTTGTGGAACAAGGATGTTTTGCCCAAAGCTCTCTCCTGTAAGATAACGGCAACTACCACCTTATTATCTACAACTGGAAGGCTTGATATGAAGTTTCTCCCTCCCTTGGGTGGGAGGCAGCCTGTGGCCCCCCCAGCGGGATCCAGTGCTCTCTGCCCATTCGTGGAGTGACCTGGAGAACAGGAAGCTGGCTTGCTGAAGGACCGCTGGGTGGAGAGGTAGGAAACGCCTCATTTGTTTAAATGCAGGCTTAACTATGGCAAATATAGAAAAGCATGTGGGAAGATTTCTTGTACAGAGCGCATTCCTGTTGCCTAGGATATGAATCCTCAAAGTCTTCCTAAGTCCTGACTGACAGAATCTTCCCTATTTTGCATGGCTACAGGTGAGCTAATGTTTCAAGTGCCTTTTAAGTCACTAATTATTTTGTTTCTATGCCGTGCTCAGACAATCAGAAGGGAGGGCTTTCACCTTGATATTTTGGCTTCTCAAGTGGTAGGTACATGAGAAGCTGCAATTTTCATCCAAGGGCTGTAAGGTGGGTTGAAATCTGTAAATAAACAGTAGTAGGATATCCCTTTGTTGCTTTTAATGGAAGCTGCATTCAGAATTCTCTGAGGGAGGAGCTGAGAGAGTGATGTTTAACCTTACTTCAAAAGGCCTATTCTCAAGTCTCCTTGAGTGTATTCATGCCCAGAATGATACCAGGCGCTGCTATACACAGCTGTAGGGACACCGTTGATTGTAGCCGATGTGAATGGACCCACCAACCCGCACCATTGGCTTGGACCACCATCTTCTCACCTTGCAGGGGCCAAATGGAGGAATTTCTCTGCCATATATTGACCCCATTCATCCTACAAGTTTTTCTCTCATTTCCTATAGTCTACAAACGGTTGGCTTGTGAAATCAGTGTCTGAATTAGATCCTGGAAGTCTGACTTTGGAGCCACATGAAGAGCACTGCTTATTCCCTCTTGGGCAATTTCATTTTTAAATGTTTTTTTTTAATATTTTATTTATTTGCAATTTCATTTTAGAAGGTGAATGCAAGGAGGCCCAGCATAGACAGCCAAAGAGAAGCCCAGCCTGTCATGCATGCCATCATATCCCGCCCCAGTTATATTCTTTCTATTCTGAAGTTTGCTGGAGCCCAGGGTCCATCTATCTACTGGCCTATTTCCTACCAATAGGAGTCCCCAAAATTGTTTTTTTCTGCCAAAAAGAAGTATGTATTTCAAGGGGCCTCTTGTGCATGCCATCAGGCACCCTACAGTGTTACATAACACAGAGTAATTATTGTTTAAACTTTTAGTGTTAAATAATAGCATACCTTCCAAGACCTGATTTTACAAAACAGCTGCATGATTCATCAATGGCGGCTCCTTTGTTATGTCGTGTGAAGTCAAAAATCTGTTGCTAAGAGCTACCACAAAAAAATCTACTGATAGAAGAAAGCTTTTAACTGATGCAGTTTTTCATTCAGATTTGCTTAGACAAAGGAAAGTACTCTGTTTGGAAGCATGATAACCCCTTCCATGTTATCAGGTACAATAGATTGTACCTACAACTGTTGGGTTTAAGGGCTAATTAGCTTTTGCAAAGAGATGTGTTTCAAGGAGCAGGTGAGATCTGCCTTTATTCATAGACTGGGCCTCCTGGGGGGACGTTTCTTCACACCCACTTGCTTGCTCACCAACAAGAGAGTGAGTCTTAATGCAGCTGCCAAGAGACAGGGACACATGGTGGGGGGGTGGGGTGGAGGTAGACCAGCAGGCTGTCCTGCTGTCTCACACAATGAGATGCTGCCTACGCCCAGTTTAGGAACAAATGTCTACAGGGGAAGGTAGAATCTTACACCTCACGCTTTGAGTGCTGTTGGAGCCATTCATACCTGCTCTGCTCACAGGCATCCCAGATGCACCTCACAGGTGCTTTAGGGACAAAGCTGCCTGTTGTTTAGGAAGGACGCTGAGTGTATTGGGGGCATCGCTGGTCTCAGTTAATCCTGGAAGTGAGTCAACTACTTTGGCCACTATTGATTTGTGAGCGAGATTTGGGTGATGATGGCAGATAGCTTATTGGACATACAAGGCACAGAAGAGACGGAATCTGATCACTACTTGCCGTCCACACCTTGGACCCAGCCCCGTATGAAGCCAGCCAACCCCAGCCTTCCAGGCAGATGGAGAAATCAGCCTCTTTCCGCAGACGACGGCTTGGCACCACCATTGGTCTAAAGATCCTCGAGTCTAAGCTACACTCAGGACATTCACACCTACCTTCCTCTGAAGGTCAAAACCATGTCATAAATCTGGAGCTCTATTGCTCAAGGGACAGAGCGGTCACTTCCTCTCAAGTGTGTGCAGATCTTCATGGTAAAATTTCTCCATGCTCTGCCCTGTCCAACCACATGGGACAGCTACATAAAACTCATGCTTCCAATATCAGTTAAGCTTCTCTCTTTTTTGTCTCCTAGAAAAACCGAATTTCAGATGGGATTCGTCAATCAATGCCCATATCCTTGATTTGGGAGTTAAATAAGAACTCAGGTCTTAGCTTTTTGTGGGGACAGACTTGGATAGCCCCCCAGTGATCCATTTTCCAATACAAAAGGAATGTACGATTCAAGCTACTAGATGGATAACCCAGAGATAATTTGCTTTTCCTCTCTATTTCTTGCTTTCCTCATCTTTAAAACTGAGATTATAATGGCCATCTCATGGCCTATAGATGGTTCCTTTGAGAAAGTCTGGAATCCTCCAAATACCAGAAACTGCAGCTTTTTTAAGTATGAAGTGAGAGTCCTGTAGTCTGCTTTTTATGAGTCTCCTGGGAAAATCACCCTCTGCCTGAGAGTTTTCATGCCACTTGTTTTGAACCTAGAGCTTTCTCGGCTCCAGAGTAAAGCAACCCAGACCCTAGAGGACCCCATCTAGAACACAGAGTTTATTCATCCATGGATGTCAGAACACAGGATTAAAGTGATCTCTGGCCAAGGGAAACATCTTTCCAAGCACCTGGAGTCCCTCCACTGCCAGGTAAAGCAGCTGCTCCCTCTAAGTGTGTGAAAGTCCTGGGAAGTAAAGTTCTCCTGACTCGCAGTTGGACTGGGATCGTTCTTACCCTTGACTGTACTTGAGTATGACGTGGGCAGCTGGTTCTTCACATTCTCACCTTGAGGCTGCACCCCACGTCAGTAGCCACAGCATTTCTGGAGTGGGACCCTGGCAGCAGTATTTGTAAAGTCCCTTGGGTGATTCCACTGAGACCATGGACTAGGGCTCCCCATGTCTCTGCCCGGTAGATGAACCCATCTGGCCATCACAACTACATCTCCTGGATTCTGGGTCCCCACCCTCCTCCAGGCTTCTGACCCAGCCTCTCACTGCTCTTCTCCATCTGGAACATCTGTTCTACAAAGGGCAAGCACTCCCACGTTTTCAACCTTTCTTCCACTGCCTGACTCTTCCCTAGGACCGCCATGACCCTGCAGGGCTCTCCCAGGGACAGCCATCGATCTGCACTCCGTCCACGGGAGAGGTTCAGGGCGGTCACACTTATTGATTCCTGGTCTTCTCCCTTCAGGATCTGTTTCTTCATTCTTCTGTAGCCATCTTGATGGCCACGCCCTGCATCTAGTCTTCATTCCATACTAACACCTGCCTAAACTCCCCACTGTACATATTCCTCTCTGTGATGTATACTTTCTACAGTGTTCCCATCAGATGAACTTCCCTTCCTTTTGGAAAGCTTTCCTTCTTGCATGGCCTCATCCCTCACCTGTCTTGTTTATCTTCTTAATCCTCTAGCTTATCCTGTCCTTGTATTCACCCATCAAAGGGTGGTCTCATTTTCAGCCCTTTTTTTGGGCAACTTCCTCCAGTCCTTCAAAGACAGCTTTAAGTGGCCCTCATGCTGCACATTCTCATAGCACCTAATGCCATGGTGAGACCCATCACAGAGCATACAGATTACCTATTTACTTATGGTTCTCCCCATCTGAATTAGGTTCTCTAGAGAAACAGAACAAATAGGAGATGCACAGGTAGAGATATAGAGATACAGAGATATACATATATATACCTAGCCATGCGTAGATCTATAGAGGGAGCCAGAGATAGAGCTCTCTAGATAGAAAGACAGACAGATGCATAGGTGTCCCCTATATATCTTTGTCTATATAGTGATAATTACAATTCTGTTGGGTCTATCTATTTATCATTGATCTAGAGATACCTATATTATATAAATAACTACAGTTCTATTGGATCTGTCATCTACCTAGAGAGATCTGTCTCTGTCTCTGTAGACAGCTATGTTTTTATATCTGTCTCTCCCTCATTATGTTAAAGAACTGGCTCATGATTATAATTGGGGCTCGCAAGTCCCAGATCTTCAGGGCAGACCAGAAGGTTGGAAATTGAACAGGGAGTCTATATTACATTCTTGATAAAGAATTGCTTCTTCTTTGGGAAACTTCAGTCATCTTTGCTCCTAAACCCCTCATGTAATTAGATATGACCCACCCTCAGCCCCCATCCAGTCCCCAACCAACCACAATATGGAGGATAATCTGGTTTACTCAAAGTCTACTGATTTAAATTTAATCACATCTAAAACATATCTTCATAGCAACATGTAGACTAGTATTTACCCAAATACTGGGCATGATAGCCTAGTTGAAATAAACGTACATCACCCCACCTATCTCGCATATGGAGCAGAGCATGGTACCCGGCCTTGTGTATGTAATTAGTTTGTGTGGAACTCCTATGAAACAGTAATACTAACAAGGATCAGTATGGTTATTGACTTTATACCGCGCACAGAAACTATGCACACAGACTAGTCTATGTCCATACACTATCTGTTTCTTACCGTTTGCTCACAGTATTGTCTAAACTTCACCCCTGTCCTTGAGGCCAGTCGTTCTGCTTTATCTGAGGTGGCTGAGCTCAAAACAGCTTGATTTGTAAACCACAGGCATACAATCAATGAGAGGCAAGGCTGGGATTTGAGCCTAGGTCTCTTGGCTTCTAACCTTACCCCCAAAATTCTAGCACCTCCCTCTCTTCTCCTTATTTATATCATTATTAGGGTATAATTGTGTGCTCAGATGCAAGAGAAATGGATCTTTTCTGTGTCTTTTGAACTGTTCCTGTAAATGAGTATTTATGAGCAATCTTTCTTCTCCCAAGCGTGTAAAAAAAATTCCAAGGGTCGCATTAAGCCTGTTATAACCCAGAGCCTCTCTCTTGACCCCCAGCTGCCTCTTGTTTTAAAACAATACTTGGAAGAAAATAAATTGTTAGCTCTCATGGCAGAGCCTCTATGCCAGGCTTTAGGGAATCATTGCCATAATATTATGCGTCAGGAAGCAATTTTCTAAATGACACTTCAGTGACCCCGAAGAGCCTTAAATCAAAGCAGAGAGCCTTGGATTGTGACTGTTTAGTGCAAAAATAGTCATCGACTTCTGTTTCTTTTTTTTTTTTTTAAATAATCAAGCAGATATCACACAGAGGACAAAGTTATTCAGCTTTCGATTCTTTGGACTGTTGTCTGGGTCCCAGTCATGCCATCATTTTGTTGGTGAAGGCCCTAAATGTGGATGATCTTCGGAGGGGAAAAAAGAAACCCAAATTTAGAAATGTGTCATCCTCCCGCATGGTAGTTGGGGATTCTTGACTGGAATATATAAAACTAGATTATAAATCTCTTGAAGGAAGGGACTGTATCTTTTTCAATGTTTTATCCCTGCCTGCTTGACCAGCACCTCATTCCACACAGAAAGGAGCCCGAGACCCATTTCTGGAACTGAATTACCAAACCTTCCCAAAGTAGAGAATCAGGTCTTTCAATAACGACTCAGTTTTCCTCTTCATTCAATAGTTTCGTTCTCCCAAACACACAGAGAATGGGCCTTTCCCTTGCAGTTTCCAATACATTTTCCAGAAAATAAGATGTATGCTAATGCCATTTCAATTGAAAGAGCTTTTGACTAGGAGTCAAGAATAATCATTTGCTATTTGTATTATGCAAAAAACTTCATCTAAAGCATTCTGTTTGTAAATAAAGCCCAGAAACTGCGTATAGTATAGATGTAGGTCCACTCTTCACTTCCTAGAATACAGTTCTTGATAAAGTACCAGAATAGGCACGCTAATGTGAGCCAATTATTTCTGTGTGGCTTAGAACAGTTGTGGTTTTAGGAAGATGTGACAGATGAAGAACCTGGCAGAGAGTTCCCAAACATTCACTTCCTCCTTCTTGTCGAGTCAGATTTTCAGGAGACTGAAGTGATGGCTGTCAAACCTATTTCTTCCCTTAGAATAACCCCCAGAATATAGGACAGGAAGGGATTAAAACCAACAATCCAAAAGACTACCCTGGAGGAACATCAGTGCCTGTAGTACAAAGAACTTATGGTCACCATCCCTGTCCCTGTGTGGTGTGAAGACCTGGCTAGAAATGCATGGATAAGCCCTCAGCATTTCAAGAAAATGCCAAATAGAAACTAGCTCAGTAAAAAAGAATTCTGGGCACAGATCAGCTGAGAAGGAGAAGACAGTACCAAGAGAACGTCCCCAGATGAGACTTGCCTCCCTATAGTCTTTGCTCAAGCATTGCTCCGTGGGCATGGGAGGACACAAGGTGTAGTCGTTATAACCCACCATGTTGCCGAAAGCCACAGTTACCATTGTAGACCATCGGCTGCATCATGACCCAAAAAGCCCTTTGACCTTCTTCCAGAAGTTCCGGATCAAACAGGTACTGCAAGCCTCACTGTGTTTCGAGAATCTGATTATCGGTGGTCATTCAGCTAGTTACAAGAAAACCGAGAGCACAGGAAGCCCCACAGATGAAGAATGGATGTGAATCGACAAGTCAATTCCCTCAGCATTGAGGAAAGTAGGCCAGGGTAGGAATTCATGGTGGTGTTGGGAGGAACCACTTGTCAATTTAATCCTGAGAGCTCCATGTGGATTTGGGTGTCAAAACAGAAAACTAATAAAAAACAAACAGAAAACAAATCCAGACTTAGGAGAGAGTTTTACTCCAAAATATTTTTGCGAGGGGAGAAAGCCACGAGGGGCATGAGGTCGATGGAGTTTGGGAGGACGCTCTGTCTATGAGGTCGGCAAGAACACTTAGGCAAAAGGAGGTTTTGTTCTCTGGAGAGGAGCAGTCATGACTGTAATGACCTAAGAGTCTGGAAGGAAGCAGGCATGGGGAAGTGGGGTGTAAGGTGACCCAATGAGATGGTAGACCAGAGCTCTGTTTCCCCGGAGCCAGCCTGTCTTTGCTCAGGCAGAGGCTGCCACATAGAAACTAGCTCAGTCAAAAGTTCAGGGCCTTGGGGGAATGAGAACAACTGAAACAAAGTCTGGCTTCCAAGCATTTTGTTCCAGCGGATCGGTGGGGACAAGCTGTCCCGTGAATCATTCACAAGGCCAAGAATGGGAATCTGGAGGGCAGGTGTCTGGCCTTCTAGGTAAACGATCCCATATCCCTGAGCGTTATCTAACTCACAGGAGGAAGGGTGGTTCTCTGCAGTCAGTGGCTTTCCAGAGCAGAGGAGGGGGTGGTAGCTTCTTAATCTTACCCATTTTCCAGGATCTCAAGGTTCACGTAGAGTTCACTGTGGTCCTGGGAGAACCCTTTGGACGAGTCCTGACGGGAACATAGTACCGGTGCTCAGCCTCCTGGCTGCTCAGACTCCATGCACTCAGAGTACAGAAGGAAGCTAGGATGTGCAGAACGAGTGTGTTCTGGATTCCCGTTTCATGGGCTGTCACTGCTGCATGGCTGTGTGGCTACCCCTTTTCTCCGCCATGTTGCTACGGGAAGCCTAAGGCACTATGGAGTCTCCAGGAAGAGATCGGAGGCCCCAGCGGCCTCTTCCCTGACCCTTTGGAACAAGCTCCCTGCATGCCCCTTAGAAAGGACTTCATTTCTTTTCTTTACAACATCTTCCATTAGGATGGAATTCACATGCCATTCAGCTCTCACACCTACATTCTACAACTCATTGTTTTTTAGTAGATTCACAGAGTTGTGCATCCATCACTGCAATCTTAGAATATTTTCATTACGCACAAAAGAAACCCCTTACCCTGCAGCAGTCAGTCTCCATTCTACCCTCTCCCAACTCCTGGCAACCACCAGTCTGCTTTCTGTCTCTGTCGACTTGGCTTCTCTGGACATTTCATGTAAATGGAGTCTACAGTATGTGACCTTCTGTGTCTGGCTTCTTTCTATATAATGTCTTTGAGGCTCATCCACATTGCAGCATGTGTCAGAATTGCATTGTTTTTATGGCCAAATACTATTCCATTATGTGGATGGGACACATTTTGCTTATCCATTCCTCAGTTGGTGGACGCTTATGGTTTTCCCACATATTGGCTATTATCAAAAACGCTGCTATGAACATTCGTATATGAGATTTTGTGGGGACACATGCCTTTATTTCTCTTGGATGAATGCCTTCCTTTCTATAAGACCTCTTGACCTGCAGAGGCCACCCACTCTTGGAGGGTAGATCCCAGTAGGTACCTACATACAAGGACTTACAGAATCCAGGATTCTGGTGTTGTAAACCCTGGGCAGAAGCAAACAAGCCCCCAGACCTCACACTCTTGACATGGTTCATTCAATCTGCATGTCCTATAGCTTAGATTTGCACCGACGGCCTTAGCCCTTGGGGATCAGTTGTGTTCTCAAGAAAGAAAAAGCCAATTTTCTTCTGGAGGAAAATGTTGGCGACTAGAGTGTTGGCCTGAACACAGCAATTTCTATATCCCCTGTCAAAAAAAAAAAAAAAAAGTGTGCAAATAGGAAGCAGTCCATTTGATCCAGTGATATCTTAATTAAGTCCAGGCATTCGGGCAGTGATGGATAGAGATAAGATCCAGGATTCCGGCCAGAGCCCTGGGTTCAGTCCTTCTCAGGCTCTTTCTCAGCTCTGGGAGAGACTGTTTGCCCACCCGTTCTTCCCCGGGCCCAGCCATGTCCATTTCCAGGCTTCCTCGTAGGTGGGCATGCCCGGTTGGCCAGCTCCTCCCCGAAGGGAGCAGAAGTCAATGTGCTCGGCATGATTCTGGAGGTCTGTCACAAGATGTGCTCCCTTTGCCCTTCCTTCCAGCCGGCTGCACTGCTGATGCCCCGAGAAATGCTGCAAGATGTGGCTTGAAGACAGCAGGAAGCGTGACAGCTTGGATCCCTGAATGACTGTGCGGGGCGGAGGCTTCCGCTGCCCCTCGGCACCAGCTCGAGTGACCTGGTCCGAGCCGGCACGTTGGGTCCGGCTCTAGCTGCAGCTTCCTCCACTCCTGGTAAGTGATATGTCTCCCTGGGCCCTTGTCTCACAGAGATGATAACAAGGCCATATATTCTGTTCTTCTGAGAATAAGTTAAACAACACATATAAAAAAGCTCCACAGCTCTAAGTCGTACCACAAACATCTATTGTTAGAGTTATCATTGACGTGGGAAATCATGGTTGATCAGTCATAGCTGAAGCTGTAGATTTACTCACACAGAGTAGAGCTAGAGATGTAGTTTTTAGAAAATGTGGAAAGAGACCAGTGATCACCATATAAAGCTAATTCTCTAAACTCCAGATATTGGCTTGTTACAAAACTGAGAAACATCAAATGTAAAACCAAAACAATTCGTGGCAACAGGCGTCGGACAATTGAAAGTAATGTTCCCACTAGTTGAATTTCATGGCCTAAAACTTGTCATTTTTGAGGGACTGTAATTATTTAGACATTTGCTCAGGGACTTGTTGAACAAAATAAGAACTTTCCAAAGTGACTGTGTTCTCTCTCGAAGAGCTCATGTGCCATAAATGATATACTGTAAGCACAGGACCTTCTGCAATTGTCTTCCGTTTGATCGCAAAGATTTGACTGAAGACCTGACAGATGGGACAGTAACACCTGCAATTTTATGTGCCTCTAGTTTATTTAGTGTGAATGCCCTGCTCAAGTCATACATGGGGTGCAATCTTGCCATCAACCTCCTTATATGGAATTAGTGAGAACCTGTGTGTTATTTTGTTTAAAATCTCTCACGGGCACAGCCTACCATGAAAACAGTGACCCAACAAAATGTAGACTGACCTCCTGGCCGGTGCTTAAAACCACACCTCAGAGCACGGGGAATGGATTGTGTGAGCCCGACGTGGGAATGCTATGCGTACTCAGTATATGCAAAATGATAATAATTGTTTCTACTTGCTCTGTGTTGCAGAATCATTAATTGATTTTCCTCATTGTATTCGAATTAGAGTACATCTGAAAATGTTTTATTAATTGCCAGCGTACTCTAGGCTCCTTGGCAGTAGCTTTCCACTCTGTAGAAGCTGTCGCTTGTTTTTATCTTATTTATGAAGGGCGTGTTTATTCTTTCTTAGCCTAAAGAATACTTCCTCCAGGCGCTGGATGGCTCTCAGGAATAACGAGGACGTGTTGATGCAGGGAACTAGAGCCATGTTTAGGCTCCTGCGTCTGCCCTGGGGTCTTCTACTTGCTAACTGGGTCGGCTTGGAAACTTGGCATGAATTCTCTGTGTCACTTTTCTTGTTTATGAAATGAGAATGGTAACCACAGTGTCTCCTTCAGAGGGGTGCTGTGAGGGCTTAGGAGATTATCAGAACTGTTCCTGGCCCCTTGTCAGCGTTCAGTACTTGTGAGTTATTTTTATTGTGGACCTTTGGTTCTTAGCTGGTTTAGTTTTTCATAAAGTGATTATTTAGCACTTCCCAGGTGTAGAGACAGTGCTGGTTTCTTGCAGCTAGAGAGAATGAATAGGAAGCTTTGGTGAGCTTCACGCGTAAAGGAGAGACCCCATAATCCCTGTTCGATGTTTTTGGGGTTATGGCTGAAGTAAATTTGAGAAATGCTAGTGTCAAGGTAAGGAGTTCTCAGGTAAGATTGAGGAAGATAAGGCTTCACAGACGAGTAGCTTTCATTTTTTATTTTTGGACATTTACTCTTCCAATTGTACCCTTTCCTCCCATGGAAGTTTAATACCATAATTACACTGTACATTACTATAACTACCGCGTGCATATTTGTGCTTTATACATAAAAACTCTAAGATTTTGTCCACCTCCCCCCCCGCCCCGGAGATTCAGTCTTGGTCCCTTAGGGATTCTGAGAAGTAGCACCATTGAACGGGCGGAGAAGAAACTTGCATAGGACAAATAAGTGTATAGCCATGATCGGTCATAGTGGCTGAAGCATCTTATGAATCCCTGAGTGACGCAACCCACACATCTCCATACCGATGTCTACATAGAGTTGTGTTTATAAATACATGCCTCTTGTGTGTGCTGATGTTGTTTGTATGTGTACTGAGGGTAATTTTATTTTAAAACAGACCTGTTCTAATCAGCAGGTTTTTCTTAACATTATTCTTTTCTTAACGTTATTCTTAACATATCCTTTTTAGTGATTTTTCACATAATTCATGGGAGGAAAAAGCGCATACCTCCAAAGATTCTTTTATATTAGTGACTTACTAAGTGGACACATCTTGTAGTTCAGAGCGAACAAAACTGGGTAGGCAACATGTAAAAAAAGGAAAAAAGCCTCCTTAAAATCTGTTTTCCCATCCTAATAATTGCAGCAACCGTTTTTGTAGGATATGTGGATATAGGAGAAAAGTATAAATGAGAAACAAAACAAGCATGATCCTAGCAGTGTGGAAACATCGTTGTAAATGTCTAAATGTCTGCACACTCACACGTGTTCTGGTAAGACACATACTCAGAGCTTAGTGTCAGAAAAGAGGATGAAGGTCTCCAAGACAGTAAGCGATGCCCAACGGTGTAGCCTACAATTTAATCTCGTTCAAGATAGGTCTGGCCTTTGCCCCTTAGCTCCTGGAAGTGACCCCTAAGCCCTTGGAATGTCCTGTGTAAGAGGGGTGTCTTTGTTTGCCCCAGGGGCTTTGGGTCAGTGGCTTGTGCAATGCTACGATTTAGGGGAGGGGTTCTGGCCAAGTGACAGAAAGGGGGGGCTTTGGGTCACGCGGGATCAGCTTGTCTTCCTGAGTGATGGAGGCTGAAGTCATTAATGTGGTCAGACTGTCATTCTTCTATGATGGAAGCCCCATCCAAACTCTCGACACCATGTGTCAACTGAGTGTTCCTGCACAGCAGTGCTCCCCGTGTATTGTAACACATCAGTGCCGGGAGGGTAATACTGTGCATGTCTCCACACGGAGAGGACATCTAGAAGCTCTGCATTTGCAGTTTTCCCACGCGCGTCTCTATCTGCCTTTTCCCTTTGCTGATTTCCCCGTGTACACGTCTGCTGTAGCAAACCCTAACTGTAAGGAAAACAGCTTCCTGGGAGAACTGTGAGTCTTTGTGTAGAATTCCTGAACCTGAGGGTGGTCTGGGGAAACCCCCCAGCACTTGCAGTTAGCATCAGAAGTGATAACCATCTGGGGCACCTAGATGGCTCAGTCAGTTGATCATCTGCCTTCAGCTTAGGTCATGATCTCAAGGTCTTGGGATGGGGCATCAGGCTCCCTGCTCGGTAGGGTGTTTGCTTCTTCCTCTGCCCCTCCCCCTGCTTATGCGCTCGCTCTCTCTCTCTCTCTCTCTCTCTCTCTCTCTGAAATAAATAAATAAAATCTTAAAAAGAAAAAAAAAAGTGGTCACAGTGTTGAGGACTGTTTCGTCTCCCCTGGTAGTTGGCTAACTTTTGCCTGGGCTTGTGGTCATATGCAAGGTCAGGCCACAGGAGGGGGTCAAAGTCAGGAGGTGCGATGTGATAAGAAGGACATAATGTGTGGCTCCAGCCAAGAAGCCAGAGACCATTCCTGGGGGGTTCCTAGCGTAAGCATTGTTGATCGGGGCTGGAACTGTGCACCCCCCATGGCATGGTGCATGGATGGACTGATCCTGTTTAACAACCTGGATGCAGGGGAGTGAAGACCATCACCTAGTGCTAGTGAATGCTGGGAACGGCACACTCAGTCCAGGGGAGAAGATGTGCTTGTGGACATGATGGTCAGTTGGAGCTTCCTGGAGGAGGGAGGCTTCATCTTGGAGGATGAGTGATATTTGGGGTGTGTGTGGAGTGACAAAGTCAAATTTGAAAAGTTTGTGGGCGATCTTGAACCTCTGGGTAAAATCCCTGGATTCTCTCATACCTGTTTGATTACTTACTGTCTTTGTGGCTTTGGGAAAATGAGTTTCTTCATTTGAAAAAACGATCTGTTAATATTTAATTTAGACAGGTCTTGTAAAATGTAAGTAAGAAATGTCTCTAAAGTATTTATTACTTTCTCTCACACCTTGGAGATGCTCAAAATACGGGTTTCCTTTTATCCCAACTAAGACTGCCTGAAGCTTTAACCAGGAGAGTTCAATGAGAAATATGGTACTGAAGAATTTTTTTCTGGAAGAAAGCAACAAAGATGAAATTGAATTAGAAATAAATTGAAAACAGAGAAAAGGAACTCAAAAAAAAAAAAGAGAAAGCAATGCAACTTTAGGTATTTTGAAAGTTGATACATTTGTTAAAAATCCCGTGGTCACACAACACAAGAAATGATGAACAGTAGAGAAACTCGACAGATGCTGCCTTAACCAAGTGACCCTGGTCAGCATCATTAGTGATGAGTCATGTGGAAATCATGGACTCCTAATAGGACATGATGAGAAGGGTACCTCACCTCTGAGGACTTCTTCCTCAGAACCCATATCTGCAATTTAATCATTAGAGAGCATCAGACAAATCCAGGTTGAGGGACGTTCTAAAAAATATCTAACTGTCAAAATCACAAAAAGCAAGGGAATTCTGAGAAACTGTCATGGTGCAGAGGGAACTAGGAGGCATAACAACGAAATGCATGGAGTATCCTTGATGGGATCCTGGAACAGAAAAATCTCATTATTGGAAAAACTGGGGAAATCCTCATACAGTCTATAAATACAGTCAATAATACTGTCCCAAAGTTGGTCGCATAGTTTGGAGAAGCAGGCCAGGGTTAGGTCACATGTTAACATTAGGGGAAACTGGGCAAAGTTTGTATGGGAAATCTCCATGCTGTCCTTACAACTTTTCTGTAAATCTAAAATTATTCCAAAATAAAACACTTTACTAAGAATGCCAAACAAAACAAAAAACTGTTAAATAAAGAAACAGTACTCCTGATGGACTACAGTCTGTACAAAAAATTTACTGTCAAGTAGACCACTCTAACCAAGAGTTCCAGTATCTGAGGGCAGGAGAAGACAGACACGCCACCTCAAAGAGAGAGAAATAGAATTTGCCCTCCTTCTACCTTTTTGTTCCATTGAAGCCCCCAGTGGATTGGATAAGGCCTACCCACATGGGTGAAGGTGGATCTTCCTTACTCAGGCTACTGATTTAAATGTTAATCTCTTGCAGAAACACCCTCACAGTTACACCAAGAAGTAAGGTTTTACCGGCTATCTGGGCATCCCTTAGACTGGTCAGGTTGACACATAGAATTACCCATTATGTCAACAACTAAAAAAAACAAGACATGGTTTCTAAACAGCCTCTTTCAGGGGGCAGCACCCTTTGGTTTTGTGGAGCATGGAGTTCGATAGGCCATATGGGTTTAATGCCATATGGCCTTGGTTCATTGAGAAGGATGAAGATCATCAAGGGAGGAACAAGGCAAGGAGGGAGAGTAGGAGATGGAAATCTTTAAAAGGCATACAAGGTAACAGATCTGGAGGATAAAAGCTGTGAAACATGTGAAGTCCGTCCCCCTTTATCTCCCTTATGATATCTTTAATAAAGTCTACAACAAAACAAATTCACAAAAAATGCTTTGGGTGGCTAGATTTTCCATGGAGATTAGCAAGGGAGACAAATTGTGTATGCCATTCACATTGCGTGTTAGATGTCTCAGATACGAGGGTGTTCCGGGTTGTTGATACAGTGCACTCATCTAGAATGAATGCTCTTTGGTGTATACCTACCTCTATAATTCCATGGCATTTCATGGTTGACTTAACATGTCATGGTGTTTTACTTCTGTCCATTAAAGAGGGTTGACCTAGGAAACACCAGTTTTCCCTGCTTCTATCACTACCACAAACTTGGCTAGTGTCCCTGTCTTCTTAAATTGTGTTTTTGCCCTACCTCCTAGCAGGGCATGATGCCACCTAGTTGTTTCAGTTTCCGTGAAAGTAGACAGTACCTTCAGGTTCCCGACCTATTACACTCTAACACCCTGAAACATCTCTTTCTTCATGGTTTGACCGATTTCAGGGACATTCCATTCTGTTGTAATTACCTAGTCTATCTTCTGGGATAAAAAATGAGTATATCCAGAAACATTGCACAAGGTGACCATATGATGGGCAAACTATGGAAAAAAATATTATTCTGTCCTCTAGCACTGTTGAAACCTTCAAATTCAGGCATGGTTCAGGCAGCTTTGGGTCACCTGAGAGCTTGTAGGAAATGTAGGATCTCAGGTCCCTTCCCCACCAAGATGTATCCACTAGGGGTCTTGTTAACATTATAGATTCTGATTGCATTTGTGTGCACATTAATGTTTGAGAAGCTCCGCTCCACCATATGAAATGTGAAAGCTCAGCCACTCCCACAGTGAAGGGAGAAGGAAACTAAGGAGACCAGAGTTGGTACTTGAGATTCTGACCCTGCGGTTGAAAAAGGAGATTTCTAACCCCTGGCTTGTTTTCTGAGAGCCTCAGAGGAGTTTCACCCTAAGACCAAGATGTCAGTTTAATGTAAGGACCCTTATTCAAACACTGAGTGAGAAAAGCGACCCTTCCCTTCCCTTTTGTAAAGCCTGTAAAGAGCTGTCAGAACCAAAGGATCGTTTTCTTTTTTGGGGGGTGAGTTCCCTCCTGAATATAAAAATACTCCATTTGTATGCTAGGAGAAAGGGCTTTGCTCTATCTGGGACCTCTTCATTTCTTTTCTCTGCAGTCTCCAGTCCTGGGGAGTATGGAGGGCTACGAATTGTGTTTGATGTTTAAGTTTCCTCCTGTTCCTTTTCCTTTAAAAGGCTGAGTGTGAAAGCTAGTATCATTGGAAAGCCTAGAGGAGAATGCTATGGGAAGAAGCTCAATCTGGGTAAAGGACAAATAGAATTGTCCATGCCTCAGGATTTCTCTGTAACTTTCAACCATACTCAAATTAAGAATGATGTATGACCCACAGTATTCACATTCAATTTAAATGACCTAATTTTTTTAAAGCCCATTTTTATGTGGTTACTGCTTGAATTGATAGCCTCAGTGATAAGATATGATATCAGGGGTGCCTGGTGGCTCAGTTGGTTAAGTGTCTGCCTTCAGCTCAGATCATGCATGATCCCAGGATCCTGGAATTAAGCCTCGAGTTGGGCTCCCTGCACGGCCAGGGGTCTGCTTCTCTCTCTCCTCCCTCCTCCTGCTTTCTCTTGCTATCTTGGTCACTATTTCTGTCTCTCAAATAATAAATAATCTTAAAAAAAAGATGAAACAATCCATGTACATCTCAGTCCCCACCTAGAGCCACAAATACTTAAATGTACCATCTGTGTTTACTGACTTTAGACCAAGACCCTACATGCAACTCTTAATGTATCTCCTTTGTCAAATGTCAGATTAGTACATATTCATTCTAAACCTGGAAAATGTTTATAAGCATAAAGAATACAATGACAGTCTACAGTGGTCCTACAAGAAAGACTGATGTTTG
Organism: Spilogale gracilis; assembly: GCA_004023965.1. NCBI lineage: Eukaryota > Metazoa > Chordata > Mammalia > Carnivora > Mephitidae > Spilogale > Spilogale gracilis. Next base: position 8,266 of record PITA01011623.1, on the reverse strand, counting down.
CATTTTATAGTACAGTGTTCCATACTGCCTTCATTATAGCAAGACCTGGAAAATGTTCTTCCACAACATGGGATCCTTAGCTAAAATACCTTTGTGAATTAAAAAAAATTATATATTCGTATTTTTCTGTACAAATCTTTTGATATCATTGCTACTGGTCAGACGTGATTTTATTTGTGAATATTACACATTTTGTTCCATCTGTCTGACATTATTGGGCACTTAACTTGTCAATGAATCTTCATAGATTTTAATTTGTTGTTATTGTTGTTGTTAAAGATTTTATTTATTTGACAGAGAGAAACACAGCCAGAAAGGGAACACAAGCGGCGGGAGTAAGAGAGGGAGAAGCAGGCTTCCCACCAAGCAGGCAGCCCGATTTGGGGCTCGATCCTAGGACTCCAGGATCATGACCTGATCTGAAGGCAGAGGCTTAACAACTGAGCCCCCCAAGTGCCCCAGATTTTAATTTTTTTAATTGTCATCTTTGTTAATATGGTTTTATTGTGGGTTTTTTTTTTTTGACCATTCAGATTTCCTCCCTCCATCTTTCTTTTTTATTTCCCCTCCATCTTTCTTACCTAATTTTGAATTAATGTTTCCTAGTTATTATAGCTTGAAAACAAGTAAAATGCAGATAGATTACATTTTAAAGTCCATAAAGAGGGCGCCTGGGTGGCTCAATGGGTTAAAGCATCTGCCTTTGGCTCAGGTCATGATCCCAGAGTCCTGGGATTGAGGCCCACATCGGGCTCTCTGCTCGGCAGGGAGCCTGCTTCCTTCTCTCTCTCTGCCTACTTGTGATCTCTCTCTCTCTGTCAAATAAAATCTTTAAAAAAAAAAATAAAGTCCATAAAGAAAAATACTAAAATATGTGTTAATAAAGACCAAAAAAAAAAAAAAAAAGGAAAAATAAAGAAGTGTAAATGTCTCCTATTCCCAGCTTTCTTGCAAGCTCTTTCTCCAAATTTCTACTTTGCTGGGGGAATGACCCCTTGGGTCGATGTTCTACCAGACTCTTTAGTAAGCACATGCAATATAGTGTCAATGCATACAGTGTATTTTTCAAATAATATGGAATCACCCCAAATATTCTGCTGTGCGTACATCTTAGATAGCCTTCTTTTCAGTGCACTCAGATGAGGTCACACTATGTAATCACACTTACATGCCCTTGGACATTAAGCCCTTGGATACGTGTGCACACCTGTGTGTAGCTCTTGGGAAGTCCCAGGAGTTCCCCAACGATCCGTCACTTTGTGTGCCCAGAGGAGATGACCAGCTGAACACAAGAAGAGATGTGTGTGCCTGGGCCATATTTCTCTTCTGAACACAGAAGCCCTCTTTCTGACCTAGACCCAGAAGGTAAGCCCTGCCATCTGCTTTCCTCTTTCAACAGAACACGCCTCACGTTTGAGTGGGCACTGTGTGAATCATCTCTTCTTAATTCTAGAGGTGCTGACAATTCTATGGCTGAGAGCTACTTTCCCAAGACTCTTCAGATTGCCCAATTCTACATACCTGGGGAGACAAGAAGGTAGCACGGGCAGAGCAGGCATGAGGCAATAGTCAACGGTGGATTAAAAAACAAACAAACAAATAAAAAAAACAAATAAAACAAAGGAAATGTGTTTCAGAAGGCTCGCAGAAGGATCAGTGTGAAAAGATCACACCTCTTAGAGAATCAAAACTAGAACTCTCTGTGGCCACTCTTTGCCCAAGATGTGGTAGGTTCCATGTCTCTGTTAAATCGACATAATGAACTGAGAGAAGTGAAAGTTTCTGAATAGTACGGGTCGCCTTGGACTTCTTTCTTTCTTATTCTTTTTTCTCACCTGTGTTCCTTTTAAAATGTGCAACCGTGGCCTTAGGTCATAAAACCTTGAGTGGCAGCGAATGGATGTGCTTAACTGTTTTATTGAGGGAGGATGAAATATTCATGCTTGCCTCAAGTGTCCGTGTGTTTGATAGTTCACGAAGTGTTGAAAATGTGGTACCATTTAAGAGAGCTTGAGACTCCTGCGGAAAGGCAGTTTATCTTTACTGGTGAAATGCCAGCCTTCTACGTTTGAGTCCTAGATCTTGTGAGTGGAGATAACAAGTACCCATTGACCATTTCTGGCACTAATAAAAAGATGATTTTCCAGAATGCCAAGGTTTTATTCCCTACCCATGTCTCTGAATGCCTGGTATTTAGGGGTGAATGTTGCCTGCTTCCTCTGCTCCTTAAACTCAAAAAAGTCCTCACCTAAAATTTTCATTCAATCCCAAGTCTGTGAACCACAACAACGGAAACCCAAATAACAAAAATCTGGGATAATAAATGAAACGGTTTCGCCTAAGGCTGAAATACATCTCTGAGTCACAACTCCCTGGGTGGAAAGACTTTCTGCTGAGATGAAAGAAACCTTTAAAATATTTTAGATATTGAAGTAATTGCTGAAATGATAATTGGTAAAAGAAGAAATGTTCCATCGTTGTATTAAATATTTTAGAAGTCTCTGGAGATGCGGAGGTGGAAACACAGTTGGGAAATATGTATATAGAAGCCTGGAAATGTACATGCAGTAAGAAGCCACACACAGCGCCCAGCAGACGTTAGAGTTCAGTTATTCAGAAATCATACATAATAGATAGAAAGTATTGGGACTTTCAGGTGCAGAGACATAAATGTGAGCATGTAAGAACTGAAGGATGTTGATGAGGTGTTTGTTTATGTGTATTACAGTCAGACCTTGAACAGGGTAGGGGTTTAGGGAGCCAACCCCCTACACAGTTGAAAATCCACATATAACTTTGACTCCCCCAAAATGTAACTCCTGATAGTCTACTGTTGGCCAGAAGCATTACTGACCACATAAACAGTCAATGAACTATTTTTATATGTGTTTCTTACCATATTCCTACAATAAAGTAAACTAGAGAAAAAAATGTGACTAAGGAAATCACAGGGAAGGGAAGAAAAAATCGTAAGGAAAAGAAAACAGGTTTACAGGACGGTACCATATTTTTGGAAAAAATACACGTAAGTGGACCCGTGACTTTCCAACGTCTGTTTTTTGTGGGTCAGCTGTAGTTTTCTTTGGCTGCTAGAACAAAATGCTATAAACTGGTGGCTTACAACGACAGAAATTTATTCTCTCGTAAGTCGGGAAGCCAAAACCCCAAGAGCCAAGCTTTCAGCGGGAACATGTTCCCTCGGGAAACCCTAGCAAATCCTAGTTACTTGCCTCTTCTAGCTTCTAGTGGCACCATGCTTGGCTCATTCACCCTGACAGCATCACTCCCTTCTCTGCCTCCCACTCCACATGGCCTTCTTCCCTTTGTGTCTCTCTGTGTCCTCTCATCTTATAAGGATTTGGGGCCCACCTTGAAATGAGGATGATTTCATCTTCAGATCTCTTAACTCATTACAGCTGTACAGACCTTTCTTCCAAAGAAGGTCACATTCTGAGATTCTGGGTGGACATCAATTTTTAGGGACCACTGTTCATCCTTTGGGTATCTGGAGGAGAGGGGTGGGGATAAAAATAGGCCATCCCAAAATATGCCACTTTGGCATAAGGTTATTTTGAGCTGAAGTTAATTAAGAAGCACCAAATGCAAAAAGAGCTCTGGGCCCTCCCACTATCTGCCCCAAACCAGGGCATACATTCGCCTTGAAGAAGGTACCGCCCTTCCCCTCCCCCATATCAGGAGGAGAGCAGCCTTATACCTGGAGACAGAAGATCAGCAAGCAAACCTTACTAAAATAATCTTTATCTTCCATTAGTCCCCCCACCCCATAGATTTACCCTCCCATAGTTTACTACCTCTAGAAGCCCAATCACCTTTGCCTTTTCTTGTCACTTATATGCAATTCATTGTCCTTTGTTAAAATGGCATATAAACTCCTTAGTCTGAGTCTTTCTTTAGGCTCTTCTTTTGCGTGACAGACTCCATATGTACAAATAAACCCTTTCTATTGTTAACCTGTCTTTGGTCAGTTTAATTCACAGGCCTCATTACTATAACTTAAGAGGGTAGAGAGAAACTTTTTCCTCCCATGCATATCCAAGGGTGCCGAACCATCTCCTCAGTTTCTCCCCACAAAATATAAGCACAGAATACAGTGTCTGGTATGTTAGGATTCTGTATTACTATTCATCCCAAACCCCAATAGCAAACCCCGGAAGACCACACCTAAGTCATGCATGCCACTCTTTAGCTCAGCTTGCAGAAGACCTTGAAGAGGGACTAAAACAAGTGATGTTGGTTTTCTTCCCTTCAATCCCACAGTTAGCCTTGGATAGTTCTGCCTCATGGAAAAGAAAGCTCTTCTTCCATTGGAGAGGAGAACTGACCGCAGAGTCTAGGATGGTAAGGCCAAGAGCTTTTCCACTAGGGGCTGGTACAGAAAGCTTGGGGGGGAGTGGGCAGAGGTGAGAGTGACAGATCAGCTTTCTTTACCAGACCAGTCATGAGAGCGAGAAAGAATCCCAAAGAGTAAGACCTCTTGCTACCTTTGTGGAAGGAAGAATTGAGGGAAGGATGCTTTCTCCATAAGAACACTCCCAACAACCAAAGAGGAAATTGTTTCACTGTGATATGACACTGAATGTCAGACCCTAGAGAGAAAAAATTAACACAATGATTGATCATTCCAAATAGACTTCTCCAAGGTTGCTCGCTTATGACTAGCAGGCCACTTCTTCCAACCCCCACTACCCACAAAATAATTCTCTGACGGGACTTAGATTGCATAAAAGAGAGTTTGCAGTATTAAGGTTTTAGGAAACTAGGGCCTGTGATTATCCCCAGGTTTTGGCTGATAAACAATTTCTTCCTTGTTGCCTATAATTCAGTAAATGTGGCACTTTGGCCTCACCTAGCTAATTTCCACCAACATCTCTAATTGCCATAATAGCTTTGTCCCTGTAGCATGAAAACAGCCATAGACAATACACAAGCCAAAGGGTGAGGCTGTGTGCCCATAAAACTTTATTTACAAAACCAGGCAGAAGGCCAGATGTGGCCCGTGGGACGGACACACACACACACACACACACACACACACACACACACTATAAACCATAAGTCAAGGCTGAGACTTTTATCTTAGAGGGAAGCACAGGCTAAAGGTACGAGGCCCAAGATTCAAGCTCAGTGTTCTCACATTATCCCAGAATGCTTTTTCCCTTTGATTTCAGTGAACAGAACCATACAGAAGGAAGAACTGATCCAATGTCAGTGATGTGGAATGTAGTAATAATGGTCTGCAAATCTTTGTGTTTTGAAAAGATCTTCACGTGACCCCTTCTAGAAGAGCCATCTAGCATTCTTGAGTGCTTTTCATGGAATAGCATCTCCAAGTTGTAACAATAAATACACCTTCAAGTGTCAGGAAATCCAGACTACACTGTAAGGCGATTTTCTCTGAGGCTCTGGCTTCTCTGCCACCTCTCAGCCTCCCACAGTAACCTCCCACCCTTTTGGTTCGACTTGAATAGCATAAAAATCTATCTTGCCTCAGCCACAGAAGGAAGATGGCGGCCGGGTAGGAGGACCCTAGGCTTCTCTCGTCCCATGAACACAACTGAGTAACTATGAAATCATCCTAAGTACCCCAAGAGTCAATGTGAGGACTGACATAACAGACTGCACAACTAAAGGAAGAGAAGAGGGCACATCAAAGAAACCATGAGTCTTGGGGGTGAAAAAAGTCTCCTTTGGGAATTCTTGCCGCTTCAAAATTTCATAAAGAAGAAAAGCCACAAAATTTGCAATTATGCCCATGACAAATCTTGACAAGTGTTCAATCAGATCGAATAAAGAATAAATACAAAATCATGCACATTTCGTTTTCACTACCAAACTTTAGAAAGACAGACTCATAACAACACTTGAGGAAAACAATTTTTTAATAGATTTAAGTCCATGGAGGCTAAAAAAAAAAAAAGTTTCTTAAAATAATTGCTCTACCTGGCTATTTTCAGTCATTTCTGATTACTGAAGCATTTTTTAAAAATTTGCCCAGCTTATGACTCCCAGGTGCAAAATTCCTTCTACAAAACAGGTTACTGAAAACCTTTCTCTTAAATTATATTTTGCTATACATCAGTTAGTGATATGAGATACCCATATTTTGTATACAACATATCTAGACATCGAGAAGCAAATAGAAGTTGTCTTAAAGTTCAACAGTATCATAAATACATGATGAATTTTTAAGAAATCTCTTGGGAGAAAAGAATTTGGGTTCCCTCCATTTTCTTCAGCGTAAAAGATTACCATATCTCCTAAGATAAAAGATGGAACCTAGAGATAAAAAATCATGGTTCTCGTAAGTCAAAAGAGCCAAAGAGCTGAGAAAAGTTTGCGAAAAGATAATTTTAAGCATACATTATAATTGGTCTGCCACAGTACAGACCCATTATCTGCTCTTTTTTTTCTTTTTCTTTTTCTTTTTTCTTTTTTTTTTTTTACTTATTACCAATTTTCTGGGACATAATGGATGATCGTGCTTAGGAATTTGAAAGTAAAATATGGCATTTCCATAAAGGTTTCCTGGTCACCTTTGCACTTTTTAGTCTTGGCGGCATTGGTATTGAATAAAAAAAAAAAAGTTGCTTCGTGAAAGTGGTTCTTAAATTGACATAATTCATGTGAACCTTGACCTGAACAGTTAGCTTGCTCTGCTTCGTGAAGTTTGATCTGTGCTTTAATCCTTCCCCGGGAACAAATGCTTCACTCTGCAAGGATGAAAGCACAGCGGTTACCAACGACAACGGACGAGGTGCACATTTCCAGGGAGGGGGCAGAAAAGAGAAGCATCTGGGCCTGTCCCCACAGAAACACGTGCGTCCTGCGTGTAATCACGGGGGGGAGGTCCTCCTGGCGAGGGCCGCCTATCCTCCATCAGCTGCTGGACTGCAGCGGGTGAGGGAGCCCAGGTAAGCAGGCCTTGACCCGTCCACGATGAAGTCATCCTCCTGCCCGGAAGGCTCCACTCTGTGACCACAAAACGGAGCCAATAAGCAGTTGCCAGGCCGAGGAACGAAGACAGGCATGGTTTTGGAAGGCTGCTTTAGCAGTTGTTGTGTATGGCACGCCCAGAAACACATGCACACACACACATTTATCTGTGAACACATATTGAATTAGAGAAGGCACTGCTTACAATAAGGTATTCACAGAGATAAGTGATGACCTAATTTTTACTAATTTAAAAGCTTCGGGGCACGAACCTATGTAAGAGTTGAATATTTTAAAGCTAGCATTTTAAACATTAAAGGTGTTTTGGATACAGCAAGGTGTTTTGGATACAGCAAGAGAGCGTGTTAACCTCCTTGCCACGGCAGAGGCTCTGGAAGGGTGGGAGAGAGCTGTGGAGGGAAATGATTTATCTTGTTTATCTTGGAGTGAGTCCTCGGGATACAGGCTGGGGCCTGTCCACTGCGCCAAAGGTCCATGAAATCCTCTGCCTCCAGCAGAGGTTCTTTGCATTTCCAGTTCCCTGCACGGAAGAGCTGCCTCTCTTAAATTTTCTGATTTACACTGAGTTGCTCCTTCGCAATTAGGAACAGAAAACAGAAATAGCAAAGTGTTTCCTTCATCGTGTCTACACACTTCCATCCTGTGGTGTATAACAAATCTACCTAATTATTCCCTTTGCGTCAGACAGTTTTGCTCTTAAATAGAACACGAGCTCCAACGTTCATGGGCTTAGTTTTTCTCTCTCCTCCTTTCAGGAGCAAGCTTCTCAAGATACCTGTCCATGCCTCATACTTCCATGTGCTAACTCCATTCCCTCCCCGGCCAGTTTCAGCTTGGCTTCTCACCCTTTTCTCCCTGCCCCTCAGACAGTGGTCACAAGGACTCCAAAAATCCACATCATTGATTGTAACAGACCTGTTTTGTTTTCTTTTTAAAGTTTTGTTTTTATGGGACTTCTTACCAACGTGGCCCCCTGACCACTTCCCCATGCCACATCACTGTCCCGTCTCATCCTTCCTTTCCCTGTCACCCTTTCAAGACTCCTCCTCCTCTGCCAGACCGTTGTGTGAGAGGTGAGCAGGTCTTTGTCCTCAGCCCTGTCTCGCTCTACCTCCGGAAGTGTCTCCCCAACCTACCTTACTCAGTGTCCTCAGCTCGACCTCCGGAAGTGTCTCCCCAACCTACCTTACTCACTGTCCTCAGCTCGACCTCCGGAAGTGTCTCCCCAACCTACCTTACTCACTGTCCTCAGCTCGACCTCCGGAAGTGTCTCCCCAACCTACCTTACTCA